>LBNU01000282.1:68272-80744 GCA_014162995.1 Artemisia annua
AAAAAAAAAAAAAAAAAAAAAAAAAAAAAAAAAAAAAAAAAAAAAAAAAAAAAAAAAAAAAAAAAAAAAAAGTAATCAGTTACCTACTTACCTATAATGATTCTTAGAATGGTGTATGTTAAATGTGTCACACGTCTGTTTGGATTATAAAAGCAAGTTGTATGTTATAATGGTTATCAATAATGCATATGCATTGTTTAGTGCTAGTTAGCTAATAGCTAGTTGGTAGCTCAAAATATTAGTGCTAGTGTGTTAATGTGGCTTCTTTTTTGTGTTGTGATCCATCAAAAGTTGAAAACTAAGTTTCATATGATCCATGTATTACAATTTTTTTATGTTAGTTAAGTTAACAAAATCTTGTTATTCAAAAAAGTGAAAAGAATAGTTATAATTCAAACAAGTCAAATGCTACCTAAAGTGTATCATGTATTTTTTTGGAAATTTGTATTTTTGTGACGTATGATGACACTTATTTAGTTATTAACAACTTGACTCTTAACTTTGTGACATATTACTAAAACTATCCAAGTTGGGTCGAGTTAGAAATAAGCGTCTTAGGGTCACATAAATGCAAATTTCTCATATTTCTTTTTACTAACTTATTATAGTAACTTTGAAACCATCATATTAAAGAAGGTGGTAATAATTACTTTAACCAACTTCAGAGTGAATAAATTTTGATTCTTGCTAATGGAAAAGTTTGTACAATAGTGTGCTAAGGGGCCCCTGGTAGGAAATACACAATTCATGAGAGTTTGAAAATGCATGTCGTAATGAAACTTGTCTTGTTGTTTTCCTCATCTGTCATCACTATTTAACACACCTCTGATCAGTATACATACACCACTGTCTTTCTTTATTTGATATGATGCAACTCAATAGCATACCAGAGCCCACTTTTAGTCCATGAGCTACTATTTCAGTTTATGTAAAAAGTTTTTTATGACAATCGCATTTGATTCATATCAGGGTACAGGTAGTAAAAGTGATACAACTATTCACAACATGATATGTCGTGTATGAATCAATTGAGGTTCTGTGCAAATCATGCCGTAGTGATCATCAACGCCAACTTAGCGTCACATCATTTTTTTCACACAACCGGCATAGAACTCGGTCATTCCATAGGCCGGCTTCTCCACAAAACTAATTGATCAACACATCATGCGTTGGTCATAGTCCCATTACACATAGCCTTAAATACTAAGTTGATCATGAACCAATTAATTTGTTTCTAGAAACATAGAAAATAACTTGTATGTTAAAGTGGTAATGAATTTAAGCTTAGGGTGTTGGCAACGGTAGCATCATCCCAGCGGCATGGAAGGGACGACGCCGGTGAACACCACCGCCAACCCCGAAGTCGCTGGAATCATGTGATTGGGAAGCAAGATCCAGCCGTTGAAGCATGGTGCAAGTGTTCAAAAAATTCGACCGTTTGGGCATTAAAAATCCGACCGTTACATGTTATTTTGTTTTTTGTTTTTTGTTTTTTTTTCCTTAAACACTAAACCACTATATATATACATACTATACTTAACTAAATATCACACAAATATTTCACTCCAATACTTTACTTAGCAAGAAAGAAGTTAGAGGCATTTTGAAAAGTAAAAAAGCAACTATTTGGTAGAATAGTTACATGTTATTTTGGTTAGTGGGAATCCTCCCATGACTCGGAGTCTTGGGTTGCCAACCCCTTAGCAAGAAAGAAGAAACGTCTGCCTCTGCTTCGTTACATAAAGCAAGAAACATCTACTAGTGTTTCGTACTTTTCTTACATAAAAATGGAATGTACGTTATTTAGATTTAAAAAAAGAAGTTAAGAGGCAAAAACTATAGATAACAAAGGTAAAAAAAGCAACTATTTGGTAGAGAGAAATTATATACGCAAAAACTATAGATAACAAAGTTGTGAAAAATAAACAAATTTCGAATAATAACAAACGTTTTAATTATTTGCACGGGTAAACATTTAGTAAAAACGGTAACATATTAGATATTTTCTTTAACTATCAAACATACATATAATGTTAGCATCAATTGTCAACTCTTTGGAGGTGTTGGTCNAAAAAAAAAAAAAAAAAAAAAAAAAAAAAAAAAAAAAAAAAAAAAAAAAAAAAAAAAAAAAAAAAAAAAAAAAAAAAAAAAAAAAAAAAAAAAAAGAATTATCAGAATGATGCTAGTAATAATTTATTAGTCTAATTCTTTTTTCCACGTACAATAAAAACCAGACAATAAAAACCAGTGTTGAAAAAAAAGCCCTAAAAGGCTAATTAATTGTCGTTTAAGCGCTACTAGCCCACCGACTTTTTCGATCTGTGTAAATTGGTCAACTGTGGTCAGCGGCTGTCAACGATGGTCAAACTTACCGGATGTTTGCAAATCTGGCCGGAAATACCTAAAACTCACAATAAACTAGTTTTAAGCACTTATAGTCGTTTATATCTATTATAAGATTTTTTTAAGAAAATCTTGCCGGGAATACCTAAAACTCGCCCTACCCACAACTTGCCAGAAATGTCAATCCGATTAATCCCATATAACCCGATGACAAGATACGAGAGTCGACCGCCTGACTACCGAGTCACGATTTTTGCAACCTCATAAATAACCCAATCTATTTATTAGAATTTACATGTTGCGACTCACACAGGCTTTCAAAATAATGAACCTGAGAATTGAATTAATTGAACGTGTTCTCTTCTTAAATTCATCATATAAAATAGTAGTAAAATACACAAGTGTACGATCATTATCGAGTAAATTATGTACTCAAGCTATTTAACAGCGGATTTGAGTAACGTATTGCAATTGTAATAGACTATGAACTACTAGAAGAAATAAAATACACCCACTTTTATCAAACTTGCTTTCTAAAAAAAGAACATGTCACTTTACAAATCAGTTATTGGTTGATAAATATTTCAACAACATTAATTAATGACGACTTGTCCAAGATTGTAGGAATCTTTACTTTAAATGTATACGCTACTCTCCAAATACGCTCATGCACACACAAAGGTATCAAACATTTTATTAAGCTTAATGTTTTTAGGTTACAATATCTTTAGAATTATAAACGTATCAAATATTAATTGTTCCAAACGTATACTTGAAAAACAATTCATCAAGATTCTTTAACAGCGTTATTAATCGATCGATGCTTGAAGATATATTATTTGGTGTCAGAAAATATATTGGAAATAAATTTCAAGATTTATTTCAAAAGTGAAAATTAAGCATACCTCGTAATCAATTTAAAAGATATCAGAATATTTTGCTTTGTCATTTGAGATATTAGAATATTTTACTTTGATCAAGTACATAGAAAATTATGGCCCAGAGATTTCATTTGCACAATTACGTTACACCACTTGGCTACAAAAATTATTCCAAAGTTTAGCAATATTATGTATCTTGGCAGTGTTATGCCAAATGCGGGTTCATGGTGGATTCTCTACTTTAATTTGGTATGATATGCCATGACGAAAGAGTTGAATATATATGTTAGCAATGCATCATGTGTGAGTGTCCACGTTTTTCGATACAAACCATCTTTTAATACTGTACGCGAAGGTGGACCGAGAGGGGTTATCAGGGTGCACCGAAACTCTAAAGATTTTTCTTGCGTAATGTAAAATTATGTAAAATATTTCAATTTTCTCTTAAATACACCCGGTCCCAACATTTATTATTAAGATTCTTCATTAGTTTTATAAAATGCACTCCATGACTTTTAGTCTTGATCTATGCATAAACTCGATCTTTAAAGTGAACCTAGTTTGCTGCAAGTTTACGATTATTTGCATTTAATATAGTAGTTAAAAAACTTCAGAATGTACGGCTTGATATTGTTCAGCTAGCTATTACTCGATACGAGTTTCAATTTCGATAAAATGACTTATGGAAACTTTCATACTAACTTATTAATATATCACACTTTGAATGACTAACGATAGAAAGATGGTTAAACGAATGACAACACAACGATCTCACTTTCGTCCTTCGCAAAATTTGTGCTCATATAACTATTAACCAAAAACCCGTTGGTTGTGTGATGATATATTATGCGAACCGAGTATAATGCGTGATATATTATAAACGTGCACGATCCATGCCTCCATGGACGTTTGCTTGTGTGATGGTCTTTCCAAGTTTCATGTTAAAAAATACTCTTGGCTCATCATTTAACCTTGTTGGCCTACTTTTTATATATTAAGACAACATTTATTAGTTTTTATTTTTTATTTTTTTTAATCAGTT
Source organism: Artemisia annua (assembly GCA_014162995.1). NCBI lineage: Eukaryota > Viridiplantae > Streptophyta > Magnoliopsida > Asterales > Asteraceae > Artemisia > Artemisia annua. The sequence continues at coordinate 72,539 of LBNU01000282.1, forward strand.
TTTGTTTCGTATTTTTTGTCAAACTTTATATTTTATAATGAAAATAAAATTATAAAAGTAAAAATAAAAAGTTTTAAAAATTATGAGATATTGAGATAGGTATTATAGGGGATACGGATTCTCTCCGTTATAGTATTTTTTAGTCTCTTTGCGTATTTTTTAAAAGAGCATTGATAAATACTCCTATAATATTCTCTTACATACACAAAAATGTTATATAATTTTTTCTCACTCATTCTTTCTCTGCATCCAAACCATTATTTCTGACACTTGTCAGAATCTTATGAATAGTAAGGGGGTGTTTCTTTTTTTCTTAGCTAAAGATTCATGTAGGCCCCACTTCTATATAAGCCTCTTAATTGAGAGGATATGATAAATTAAGCCTTGTGAATATAGACCATTTAAGAAATTTTTATGGGCCCCACTTAAAAAATAATAATATTAAATTGTATCCCTTAGATAATGGAAAAAAAAGAAACACCCCCTAAGATTTATATTATACAAACTAATATTTATCATTGAGCTTTGATATATAGGCCTATTTATTAGGTCCACCAAACATTTCCCTTTATCATTTTCTTTTTTGAAAAATGGTATGGGACAAGGGAAAGTGGGGGTGTTGGTATTTAGAAAACGACAAAAGAATCCGGCAAAAGATGAGAGAGTGGGTGACATCATATACGTTCGTTCGAGTGTGGGCTACTCCACTGTGGAGTAATTATTATTGAATTCAGTGATGGGTTTTCGGGTTACATGTACGGTCTTTTTGTAGCAGTCGATCTCCTTTTTCTCTTTATACCTTCATTATTTTCGCGTGAGAGTAACGCGGTCAAGGATATCTTTGACCAAATTCTCGTTAATCTAAAATGATTACTTTGTTTCTCCATTGTTTTAACAAGTTTTTACTTTTTACATCATTTGACAAAATTTTGGTGTAGTTGAAGATAGGCTCCAAGTAAAAAGTCACATCTTCTCTCTAATAGTCTGCCTAACTTATGAACTTACACACATATCGAATATGACAAACCAACATTTGTTTGAGTTAACAAGCTTTTACTTTCTTAATTATATACAAGTTCTAAAGGTCTTCTCACCTATCAATGTGCATATTTACTAGATATTGTCAAGGGTTTCGGGTAAGTTTGTACAAACATACAATGTGTAGGTTATTAACTGAAACATTTGTATGCAATATGCATCTTCGTGGTGCTTGAGCATCGCACGATGTATTACTAGGCTAATGAATAACTAGTTAACATAACTCGCATGTTATCCGTGACGAATAACGTCATTATATTGCCTATAATAACCATCGTATGAAAGTTACACAAACTTAAAAGTCATTTGATCATTTAAAGTATGTCATTTGACCACCACTCACAACCAAATGTTTTGAAACCGGGTTCGAAATGGATTCGGTGGAGTCATCGAGCATCGGTTCGACCGTCGGATCAACCAGGTTTTCAATTTATTATTTTTTTTATTTTTTAACCGGGTCAACCTGCGTAAAAAAAAAAAAAAAAAAAAAAAAAAAAAAAAAAAAAAAAAAAAAAAAAAAAAAAAAAAAAAAAAAAAAAAAAAAAACCGACCGGGGTTGACCCAGGTCACTCAAAACCCGACAGGTCTAACCGGTTAACCAGATTTAAAAACGCGGGTTTTTTGACCCTTTTTTTGCCAGAATCGGTCGAACCGATTAACCCGAATGGGTTGACCCGGGTTTCAAGACACTGCTCACAACCATTTGTCAAGAAAATCAAAATCTTGGATTAAGGTAATTTATTGATGGCATTTTAGTTGGGTCCTAGTACAAGTGATTTTAGCTTTTTGGACGGTGGGGAGCATGAGAATGACGCGCCATTGAATTGAGGTGGTGGGAGAGAATATATTTTTATAAAAAAATATTTCAAGCATCCAAGGAGGGAAAGGAAAGATTCTGATGGTGAGATTAATTGGGAAATGTGGGTCCCACCAAATAAACAAGTTGGGTCCTTTAAAAATCGTATTCTATTCCCTATAGCACCCCCTCCAACTTTACCTTATTTTACGTACACGTTACTTAGATACCCAAAGATCTCACTTGCCTGATTACATCATCTACTCGTCGAATTTTGTCTCTTTTTTTGGAAAGAAATCGTATACCTAACAACCTGTCCGAATTTTATAAAAAAAACTATGTCCTTGCTTCTATAACTAGATTAGTCGAGTAGATTATAGACATCAAATGACACGGACTTTAACAAGACCAACTTATTGACGGACCTATGTGGGAGCCGGGCGCGAACGGGCTACATATGATTTTAGGTCTCGAAGTGTAATTTTTATAAATATATATTTTTTGTCTATGTGCAACCTCCAATTTTATCTAATAAATTCTTTGTATGACAACTTTTGCACTTATAATCATAAAAAGAAAATTATGCAACGTCTTTATATAAATCTTGGGTCCGTCTCTAAAGGCCATTTGTTAAACAACACCACAATCTAATCACGTTGGAAGGTGAATGTAATAGTTAAGATGTAGACACTCGTATTTTTGTATAACATGTTATGCAAAGTTGCTATTATGATAATTTGGCTACCAAATTCGTCACCTGCCTTATAACGTAACAATATTGCACTGATAAAAAAAGTGGTAATAACTAAGATGGTGTTTGGATTGATGGTACGGACAAAAAAAATGACTTTCATTTCGATTGTATTTGTTTTGTTAGAGGGGTTAGTAAGTGGAATTGGAGGTCAAACCTTTAACTTTATGCATTTTCTAAACCCATCAAGGGTTCTCATAGTAATATAAACGAAACACTCAAGAGTAAATTGCTATCAAAACTTTAATGGAGTAGTAACAGATCCATTTTACCATTATACAATGACAAAAGAGCAAATGATAACGGAGTAGTAACCTAAATTTCAAAAAGTGTTTCACTTTAGAAGGTAAGTGAGGAAAAGATTTACATGACCGACCACGAGATACTTTAGCGCGTAAATAATGCATGCTTCAAACGAAATCAATAAAATGACAAAAGATTGTAAAGGGCATGATGTCACAGTACGTGTTTTAGGTGCAACGACTATATTTTCAAAGTATGTCTTTTTAAACATCGCCTTCTATGTTTCAAGGTGTTAGAAGATATTTACTTAAAAGTTAGAGTAGAGTTATATTAAATATTCAAACTTTTCTTACATACCAAGGGACACATCCACCATCCATCTAAAAAGAAATCAATTGTTGAGATTAAAAGCATTTAATATTTCACCCATTTTTTATAATTTAAATATCTCTTAAACCGTTAATCGTTAAGCGAAAGTAATTATACCATCGCGATAAGCATTTAATTATCTTTCTATAGATATGCATTGTGATATACTTTCGACAAAAAAAAATTTTTCGTTTTTTTCACGTTTTTTTTCGTGGCCGAAAAATATCATATGTGATATATCATATATGATATTGCATATCATATATTATCATATATGATATATCATATATGATATGTAATATCATATATGATATATCATATGTGATTTTTTCGGCCACGAAAAAAAACGTGAAAAAAACGAAAAATTTTTTTTTGTCGAAAGTATATCACAATGCATATCTATAGAAAGATAATTAAATGCTCGTCGTAACGGTATATTTTTTTTCGCTTAACGATTAACGGTTTGAAAGATATTAATATTTGAAAAAAAAAGGATGAAAGTGGGTTTTTTAAATTGTTAGGATTAATCTCATCCATTAGATCAAATAAAGATGGAGGGAAGATGGAGGGTAGTGATTAGTCCCTTGGTATGTAAAAAAAATTTGGTCCTCAAATGATCTTAAATCTAAAAGTTAAACCTATGAATGGAGTTAAGTAACTTATGCTAACTAATATATGGCACAAAGTTCGTGTATACAACATCAGTATAAATACAAACAGTCAATTTAACTAATATTAATTTGTCTTTCAAATTAATTTTTATATCTCTACTATTTATAAAGCAAATTTGCCTATATTAAAACTTAAAAAAAGAGTAAAATGATCTGCCTAATCTACCTCTTAATATTTCTTAAATTTTTTCCTTAAATGCAAACTTTAAAATTGTCAACTAATAAAAACAACGTCAACTAAGAAATGAAAACTTATAAAAACACCGTTTAACAATTACAGAGAATTAAAAAAGAAAACTAAGAAAACACGCTTTTACAAATATGTGTTACATGCTTCTTTCTAATTTATAAATATTCATACACGGTTCCATTCTCTCTTATTATTATTTTTTTTTAAATATAATGAATAGTTTCAAAGTAATAATCCTAATCTCTACTATATAAACAACATCACAATTTTCTTACTTTTATGGCAATTCATAAATTGAGAAAATGAATAATCAAAAACATGTTGATGTTGAGGTTAGCACACGAAATATTTAACCACAATATCGCTATTACAGTTGTTTGCAGCTAGAAAATATTGTTATGCACGAATAATCGTATAGTCTTAATTTATTAATTTGCTAATAACCTTATTCACATACTACTGGAACAAAACTTTGATTATCAAATTGTATAAACTCATTTCGACTTACCTTAAATTCAATTTTTGTCCATTGATGACACTTCGTTTGATAATTGTATAGGTAAATCACTAATGTAATTTAAGTTTGACGATGGGTTGTTTAATATTAGTTATCCTAGTTTCCAGTTTTCCAAATACTGCTTGGCCGTATAAACAAAGCCGAAATAGTCACGTTAACCTCTTCAAAGAGATGTCCGTGTATATTAGATCTTCGTGAACTAATCAGTCAAAAAAAGCAGCATCCATGTTTACAAGTTTCAACATAATAACTACTCTATTATCACAAGAACAACTTTTTCTTTTTCGAAAAATTAGGCACTTACACGGCTTAAAACAGAAGGAAATTGCTAAATGTAGCCTAATACCTAAAGGCTATGTTTAAGATATTCAGACACGCATTAACTGATCGTACATTCAATAATAACCGACTATTCATGCATTTAACATCTCTCAACCGACTCTATATACCACCAGTTATGCATATATTTATTTCTTAAACGTAGACATTAAAGCTATATATGTTTAACAAAACACTAAAAACAAGTATACAATTTAGGAGTACTTTGCTAAAAAGCATGAAATAACTTTACAAGTAATTATACTATTAATTTTGGTTCACTTTTTGGCGTGGTTTACACACCACTCTCTATCATCACAACTCACCAACTTCTCTTTATAACTCCCCAATATATTCACCCTATTCCATTAACCGTCATCATCACTGCCGGAAATATGGACTCATCAACTACAAGAAATATTAATGGCTTATCATCTATTGCCTATGTCATGGATCATGGCACCCGTTTGATATGTTCACCAAGAAGAACTACAAGTGGATTTAGATCTGGCATGGTTTTTAATGGAAGATACGAGGATCAACAACAACAACAACAACAACCTTATTTCCTAGATGCATGTTTTCTTTGTAAGAAACCACTTGGTTGTAACAGAGACATCTTCATGTACAGGTACACTTTTTTTTTTTTTTTTTTTTTTTTTACATTTTTTTTATTTCGCTTAATAGAATTGATTCTTTTGAAAAAAAAGAAAAAGATTATTTGCGTTTTTCTTAGAGACAAAACGCAGTGTGAAAAAGAATATTGAGATATTTTTATTTATTTATTTATTTATTTTTCAAACGCATAGTCTGTTTTGAAATGCAAATCCGAACACCTCCTAATTTTCAAATCCTTAGATCAGTTTTGTTAATCGTTTAGGTGGTAATCATTGTTTTATACTTGAAATATTCTTCAATAAATTTGTTGTGGCCATCAAACACATTATATGATGATTCTTGTGTCACATACTCACTTTAGAACGCAAAATTTTAATAAAATAAACGGTAGTTTTTCGTCTTTTTTACCCATGGTTTCGGACCTTTTGGCTAACTAATCCACGGGTTTTGAAGTCACCGCTCAAACCATGTAAAGGACCCAATTCAGAGTTATTTGCACTTACCATGAATTGAACTTGACCTCACACATTTTAGCGTGATAGTCGCAAGCTTTTTTTGGCCACTAGGCCACACATATGTGCATAAAAACATTTTAGTGGTTGAAATATATGGTAGTTCGGTAGTTCCCTAGTCTTTGTACGTAAAAACTTACGAGTGTATTTTGGTAATATGCAGGGGTGACACACCATTTTGTAGTGAAGAATGTCGAGCAGAACAAATCGATATCGACGAGACTAAAGAAAAGAAACGAAGTCTCTCTGCATCAATCAAAGCCTTAAGGAAAAAAGAAGAACGCGAAAAATCGTCTCCTTCTTCACCAAAATACCCTTTTCGTTCCGGTGCGGTCGCTGCTGCCTAAATCCTAATTACTAGTAATACTTACCATATTTTTATAAGGAAGCAAATTAATTTCTTATAAAAATTAGTAGCAAAAAATGTGGCAAAAATTGTGAAATAGTGTTCTTGTGACTTTGTTATTTTGTGGTGTTTGTCACTTTTATTATCTCCCTCTTGGTTTTTTCATTGTGTGGGATTGCAATTATTAGTTACCAAGGTGTGTGGTACAATTATTTAGTAACGTACGCCATTGTACTAATGCTATATCTTTTACGTGTTACCTGTGACTATATTTGATACACAGAGTACATGTTATAAAAAAGGTCGGTTTTTCTGGTGACCATGTGACTATGATTATGAATTAAGGTATACTTTACATACTTGCATTTGATCTTAAATATTTCAATAAGTTTTTAACCAATGCTGCAAAGTGCAAATAACTACCAAAATGGCCCGGTTACTCTTATTTACTTAGCAAGAGTAACCACTTAAAGGTGACATAGTGGCAAAAGGGCTTGTAGCCTTGTACTATGTTAGGTGCTATCTTTTACTTAGCAAGAGTTCTCATGTTGAAATATCTCTATACTAGACACACATGTTAGAAGTGGCTAAAAAAATTGTTTGAAACTGTTACGAGAATAACCCGACTAGACTTTAATTTATGGGATTTTGAGATTTTCTATAATGTGGTTCGAGGTTACACGTACATTTCAGTTTATATAAAAGTAAAGTCATAGATTATTATATTTAAAGTTATATTTATTTATAATAAGTTGTAAGTATATCTAATGAGAATCATGGGGCTTGTGGTCTAGTGATAAAGGTTGTAGTTAAGCGAGCCCAAGTGAGAGTAGTACTAGTTTGGGTGACCGACCGGGAAGTCCTCACTTGGGAACCACAAGCTCTGATGATATCAGGCGAATCGGGAATAGGAGTGGGGTTATCCCCTAAGGAGAGGCTCGCGGTTGGTATCTCTGCCCGAGGATGCGACACTAACTCGAGCCAACAACTAACATCTAACAACTAACCCGCCGTTCAAAAATATATATATATATATATATATATATATATATATATATATATATATATATATATATATATATATATATATATATATATATATATATAATGAGAATTAAATACATTTTCTGATATAAAAGAAAAATAGTAAGACAACCTTTATTTAACCGTTATCATTTTTGTTCGGCTACCCACATTTTTCTTGTCACTTCAGTTTTCTTCCTCTTGAGATTTACATGCGATCTTTTAGGCACGATAAGACGACATATACTAAAAAAATAAAAAAAAAAAAAAACCCCAAAAATACTTTTTAATTATGTTAGCACACACAAACAAGCACAAAAATTCGGTCGAGGGAACGACGATTTTGTGAACTTGGGAGGCGACTGACCCACAAAGACCGACTACATGCAATGATGGCGACCAGGTCGTGAGTCAACCGACTTGCGAGGAGCCTTATGTTCACAAACATGCATGTACAAGTGGTAGGACAATTACAATTCCATTTTTTCTTCATTTACAAAAAAAAAAAAGTATTATGTAACGGCCAATTTTACATTTGCGTGTACTAGAAGTTTTGAGGACTTATTATTTGGTGTATGACTAATGACTTCCATTCACCTGCTTTTGAGTCAATGCGTGTATTTGATCACACTATAATCACGCACACGGTGTTTTAATTACTAAATCTCCAAACCTATAATTTTGGTCTTACTTTCCGAATTTCAGTTTTGGACTTTTGGTACAATTCCAGCAGGAAAAAAAAAAAAAAAAAAAAAAAAAAAAAAAAAAAAAAAAAAAAAAAAAAAAAAAAAAAAAAGGGGGAAAAAAAAAAAAA
>LBNU01000282.1:101789-119153 GCA_014162995.1 Artemisia annua
AAAAAAATTTTTTTTTTTTTTTTTTTTTTTTTTTTTTTTTTTTTTTTTTTTTTTTATGTTTTATTTTTTATTAACCTGGGTTCTGACTCAATATTGCGAGCCGACTAATCCCAGGGCGACTACCCTTTTTGGATAGCCCGGAGTCATCGCAGGTGAACCTCCGTTGTCCAAAGACTGAATCTTCTTTACCTTATTAATCCCGGTCTAACAACCTAGATAACGAAATACAAGTACAATGTTATATTAAACTAAGAATCAGCTTTGATTTAGTACTAAAAGGTATAAACATTCACATTCAAGGGTGACGTTCCAAAACCAACTTCTCACCCATTGCATATTTTTAGTACAAGACTGAGAAATATTCTCCTATTTGGCTTGATCATTGTTTTACATATATTGCAATATTATATTATCGTAAAACATTATCAGTGTTTTGGTCGGACAACATACACACCAACATTTAAAACTATAACACGGTATAGCTATGACTTCATGTTACGAAAACTATTTAACATACTTTTAAAGGCGATACTCTAACGGTACCCATGTTGTGTGTGAGTATGTTCTGGTTGCAAGTTTGAAGCCTCATCCAGCACATATGTGATAAATTTGTGATGTATATAGTATGAATTTGAAGCACATTTCGATATTATCTGGTGCGGCGTATTTTATACCTCAACCAACATATGTTTTTAGTTACATTTGTCATATTATAGTCACTTTCAAAACACAATACCAAACACACTCATAGTTGCTACTTTGCTACCTCAACCGACACTGAACAAGTAATATTATGCAAAATGAAATAGTTTGTTGGTAAATGGGCTACTAACTGGGTCCATAGTTCTTGCTTGCCAATTGCACGTTGTTAATTGTTTTAACCAAATGGGCCTGCATCATAAATTATGTTTCATTTCTTCTCAAACATAAATTTAGATATCGAATGACTAATGCTTTACAATTACGAGACATGAAGGATGTGACATGAGTACATGACACACACCATTCCTTTTTTCCCTAATTTTTATTTTATTTATTTATTTATTTTTTTTTTTTAATTTTTTTTTTTATAAATATATCTCACAATGTTTACACCACAAATCAATCTCACATGTCTTAAACATGACTTGAACCCACAACCATTTAATTAAAGAGCTGCTCACACAACATGAATTACCATTGAAACACAAACCTTTTTTGTGACACACACCAATTCTTACTTGACCATTGAAAATCAAAGACAAGATAAAAAGGCTTAAGCTCTAGTAAGTGCTCATTTTGTATATGTTGATTACGTCTTTGTATAAAGCAAATAAACAGTTTTGAGAGTATATGATACAACATTGTATCTGACTTTAACTTAGAGGATGAATTATTTTTGTGCTTGAATTTAAACAATCTAATGTAAGTGAACAAGTTTTTCTTAATCTCCATGATGATACAACATTTTATTAAAACACAAACCGACACAAGTACACAACTTAGGAGCATAACATAAACGTAGAGCAAACGATAGCAACTTAAATAATCTCCTCTTGTGCATTATATTATCACTCATTACAAAAGTGCATTTAAAAGAAATGGTTTATGAATTCATAGAAAAAAAAGGAAGGTAACAAAGGCAAGCAAATTTCTTAAACCCGTTGCTAACTCGTTGCGTATATCTGGGTCCAAATCCGAGCAGTCATCTCATACTTGGCCAGATCGTTATGTACATATCAGAAATTTCTGGCACTAAAGCATCATCAAGGGTTGGCTTTTTTAGCAATGAGATAATTGAATGCACAACCTGCATATTTGATATATCCCACATCTTAGAACCAAAACCAGACATAGTTACTTACAAAAAACAAGAAGATATAACTTTCTAGTAATGCAGCCATAAACTCTTAGAGAGGCGATATTTACGAATTGATTGCGATAAATGTATAATGGTATGAAAATTATTCACCTTATAATCTTATACTCTTTTCGTCCAAAATATTAGTCTCTCGACAAAAGACAAATTGTCTAAGAAAAACATAAGTATTATTACTTTCTCTTTATTACTTTTTGTAGAATAACAGTTTTACCCTTAACTAATTATTAATGTTTTTAAGATTTGTACAATTTCAAGTAACGGTACTTAAGAAGGTAACATCGATTAAACTTTCCTATCTATTTTTAGTAGTGTACAATTATTTGGGACATCCGGAAAGGAAAGGTGGAAAAATAATTTGGGATGGAGGAAGTACTAATTAAGGGGAGTGTTTGGCATTGCGCTTGAAAGTGGTTATTGTCACATATTGTAACTAATTATCGAATTTTGATTATTCTATATTACAAAATCACTTTAAAAACGCAAAACTCAATGAAGAGGTACCTTAGCGAGGCTCAAATGGTCGTATTGGAAGTTGTCTAGGTTGATGCTACTGTTGTTGATTACATTTGGATGGTATAACTGCAAAAAAAGAATACTTTAATGAAGTAGAAAATTATCCAGTTCGGGTAAAACAAGTTTAAGGGTCAAAAGAGCTTCGGATCAAAACATGTAACGTTTGATATATGTCAACGAGGCCGGGCAAAATGTATAAATTTCACTAATCATCGAATTTTTGAACAAAATATATTATGAAGTGTTCTGCATTGGAATATAGTCAATATACTTTGAACAAATCCCAATCCATTTGACAAGTGCGACCTGCAAAACTCGTTTCCTTTATGATATTTGTATATTTTACCAGTCTCGACCCGTTAGAGATTACAAAAAAACATCAATTCACATTTTGTCATTATTGAACCACCCAGCAAGGTTGGGAAGTTTTACTTAACAACAACTACACTTCCACATTGACCAAAACAACAATTGGTTCTGAAGAGTGCATATATCGCATTTCTAGCATTGGAGATGCACATTTACAGAAAGTTACACGTGTTTTTTTACTGTAAGAACAAGGGCAATATGGTCTTTCAAATTTCTTCATGGGAGAAGATGGCCTTCTTATTGCATATTCCATCACCATCAGGAACCAGGAAGACGTTAACTTATTCTCTTTCAGAAAAACTGCTACGAAAGTTAGCGTATCCCAGATTGTTGAATTGCAGCTACACTGTGATGTATGAATGAAGTTACAGGCTGTGTTCTGGTCCATACCTTATTTTCGTCATCAAAATCATCTGTCCTACGGACAGCTAAGGTAATGACCCTCTGAAAATATGATATTCCAGTCCATACCCCGCGAACAAGCAAGATGCTCACAAAGACTAAGCTTCCAAGTGTACAAACAACCTGCAATAAAATGGGACAAATTGATAGTAGTGAGCATGAACAATGGGTTCCTTTTAAGCGTCGTTCATGAATACACAGATTGAGATTAACTACATTACATATTTGTAAGATAACCGCTCAAAATATTCACTTCAATTTTTTCGACAGGCATAGTGACAAAAGAATTACGGCCTAATAATTTTGGTTCTGGCTAGTTAAGAAAAGGGTCAAAAGAGCTTTGGATCAAAACATGTAACGTTTGATATATGCCAATGAGGTCTGGGAAAATGTATAAATTTCAATAATCATCGAATTTTTGAACAAAATAATTTATGACACAGATTACATCTTAAGTTGTGCATGGTGCTGGACTTATAAAAGCTCAAAAGAAATCATGATATACCAGAAATCATTCACAAACAATGTAGTTACTTCAAGTAGACAAAAATTGTCAAACATATTCGAGAAACACTATGACAGTCGTCAAATATATAAAAGCACGTACCATTGCAACTGATAAAAATCTAAGACCTGAGACACAGGTTGCACCATTTCTTAGCTAAAGAAACATGTTTTGTATCCAAAAAAATGCGAGAATTATAACTCCATTAACAGAGAATCCCATCTATAAAACGCGATAAACATCCAACAAGTCATTATATACTCTAGCAGGATCTAACCGGATCAATCCGGGTCTTGGCCGGATATAGCCGGATCTTGGCCACTATGGCCGGGTCCAGCCGGGTTTAGGCCGGATATAGCCGGATCTTGGCCGGGATAGCTTCGTCTGGCCGGGTCTAACCGGATCAATCCGGGTCTTGGCCGGATATAGCCGGATCTTGGCCGGAATAGCCGGGTCTGGCCGGGTTTAGGCCGGATATAGCCGGATCTTGCCCGGGATAGCATGGTCTGGCCGGGTCTAACCGGGTCTTGGCCGGATATAGCCGGGTCTAACCGGATATTACCGGGTCTAACCGGGTCTTGGCCGGATATAGCTGGGTCTAACCGGATATGACCGGGTCTTGGCCGGATATAGCCGGGTCTTGGACGGTTATAGCCGGGATTTGTGCGGATAGTAGTGGTTTAGAAAGAAAAATATTCATAACCATTTTCGCAAGGAGTAGGTGAAATAAAATGCATATGCACTAATTTTCAGTTGGTAAAAAATGAGTTTAAAAAAATGTCTGAAACAAGCATTTCGAAACCAACTTGCAGGAGCGTATGACGAAAGCATGAAATGGATCCTGGGGTATGGAACCAACCAAGCTGGTCTGGAATTCAGTCACATCAACGTTTAAAGTTCTATCAAACCTCAAAGACGCGATCAATGATGAGATGACCTCGAAACAAGCAGGCTATTAAGGTTGCTATAGGTGGGATGCTCGATGTCAAGAGAATGTCTGCAGATGTCATAGATAGCTTCATTGTCGAGAAGAATGGCAACATCGGTGTGTTCCAATAGGGAGTGAGTGGATAGGACATTGTTGTAGGGCTCAATGACAGATGTTGAGACCTGTGGGGATGGGTGGACGGTGAAACCGAGCTTGGATTTCTTTCCGTAGTCAATAGAAAGACGTTCCAACAAAAGGGAACCCAAACCAGAGCCGGCCAGTACCCCGGTTATACACTTATACCCCTGTTCTGTCTGATAACAGTTGTTCTATGTCGGTTATAATTTTCTGAAATCTGTAAACTGTTCGGCGTCAGTTTTATGTTCATGATTTACTGCCCATATTGGTGTTGAGAATCATGCAGATACATTTTAGCTGCTGATGTGAGATTTCTCCATATCTATATGAATATTCTGTATGAAAGTACTTTGGCATCATAATTCGTTTTTATCAAAATATCGGCCTTTATTTTCTTTGATTAAAGCAATGAGGTAGTCTGTAGAAACAAAAACATACATATATACAACCTTTTTTTTTTTTTAATTTTTTTTTTTTTTTACCATGGTTTCTGAACTTTTTCTCAACATAAGTAGAAACACAGAAATAAAAAAGTAGATAATAACTTACCAACACTAAAACTCAAAATAGGATCTTCTTCTTGCATTTTCTCGTACTCCTCAGTGATCTGCTCTAAAGCCATCACTAGAAATTGAGCTACGTCTGCAAAGTGCTAACAAGTATGCTCGAGTTTAACGTCTATGCAATTCATTTTCAACAAGTATCCTCAAGTTTAACGACAATACAATTTATTTTCAGTTTAGTTAGTAAGTTTATACGTTTGTTTGAAGTTTTTATTAAGTTATGTCTTGCTATGCTATACGTGCAGATACATATGTCTTGTTTATTTCGCATGCCAAATAGGTGCCAAAATCACAATAGTTATGGAAATAAAAATGACTTATTTGAAAAAGCTACACCCTCCTGAACAACTTGTTATGGATTTACAAGATTAAGTAAGTTTTCTGATCAAGACAATCAAGTCGAAATCAAGTAACATCTCAGTTTGGTGTCTCAAAATATATTGGCATATGTCTATATATGTAGGTAGTTGCAGTTAAAAAAACAAAATTTTACTATTAATTACGAGTATTAAACTACACATAACAAGAAAGAAACAAGAATTAACTTAGATATTTACGAAACCTTCGTTAAACACATTAGAGATCCTGCCTTATTATGTTAGGCAAAACATAATAAGACGACATAAACAAACAAAGTTGAGACGATATAAGATCTCTTATTTTACATAGGTGTTTATGACAAATTATGTTAGGCAAAACATAATAAGACGACACAAACAAACAAAGTTGAGACGATATAAGATCTCTTATTTTACATTGGTGTTTATGACAAAGTAAACACATTCAACTTATTTGCGACAACATGGTACTACCATCATTCTTTTTCTAAGTTTTCACATCACTACATACAATATTAGGTCATAGTTTACATATTGACATTAGTGTGCATTTCATTTATTGTAACCTAGTTAATCAAATAAACAAAACTGCAAAAATGTTTATCAAATCGATCAAAGAAAGTTGAAACATAAATTGTTTTGAGACAAAGCCAATAGATAATAAGGATCGATGTAATACCAAGATTGACTAAGGTTGTTCGTGTACGAGGTTACGATGAAGCAATGTGGTCGTACGAGGTTGGTGCTTGCTTATATAGGGGCTGATTGCCTGATTCTGCATTTCTGTGTCTCGATATGTAAGAAGCTTGAAAATGGGCCACTATGGACTTGTAATAACTTTCATGAAACCATGGGCCTAGTATAACATCTCAATAAGTCTTATGTCACTGCAAAACAAATGTCGAATTTACATATTTTATTTTTCACCCTTTAAAAAAATTTGTAAAATTTATTGGTTTACTAATGTAAAATTTGGTTACATTAATAAGTGTAAAAAACTTTTTGTAAAAAGTTTTCACACTTATAAGAGAATTCTAAGATTTCTCCCTGAAAATCAATTGTCGCACCCAACCTTCTCACACTTCCTCTAGTATGGAGAAATCGAGTGTTAGAATTAAAGGATAGCTCGTTCTTAAGGAGAAGGTTCGAATGAAAACGTGTGAATCTCCTAAGGCCGTTGAGTCACCTTGATATAAACTTCTACATATCATCATTCGTCAAACAATGCATACGTGTCACGTTCACAACTTCAAGATAACATGTAGACGAGTTTCGTTTAAATTAACAACGAGAAAAGTCACAAAACCACAGCTACTTTCTAATAAGAAAAAAGAAAAAAACAACTTGTCAATAGTTGCATGCTAGTATTAAACAATAAGAA
Source organism: Artemisia annua (assembly GCA_014162995.1). Classification (NCBI taxonomy): domain Eukaryota; kingdom Viridiplantae; phylum Streptophyta; class Magnoliopsida; order Asterales; family Asteraceae; genus Artemisia; species Artemisia annua. The sequence continues at coordinate 108,788 of LBNU01000282.1, forward strand.
AAGAGCACGTGGAATTAGCAGCACGAATCCTGGAACTAAAACAACAAACAATGTTCCAAACATCTCACAATCCAACAAAAGTACAAAACAAACACATGCAAAAAATATAATGTATAATTTTCCTCGATTCATATATTAGTATATTACAATCCCACACGTCAAGTTCAACCATATTTATAAATAATCATCGTATTCATTTGGTTTTGAATCCATTTTGTAAACTTTGTGTTTTCTTTATAGAAAAGTCTCTAATTTTATTGAAGTTTCTGCATATATCATTCGTTTGGTAAGTACGTATTCCTCATGCATATATTATTATAGTTTCAATGATGTTATTATTATTGTTATTGTTATGTTGGGTTTGATTGATTGATTTGTATTGGAAATATATGATGATATGATATGATTAGGAAAATGTTTGTAGATAGATTCCATAGATCTTAATATTATTGTTGTTTTCAAATTAAAAAAAAAAAAAAAAAAAAAAAAAAAATTACCATTTTACCCTTCACTGTTAATAGGATGGTTGGAGAATGTAGGGGTAAAATGGTCGCTGAATGCACACGAAAGTCGAAATTCAAAAGTTTTGGTATATATTAGTGAAAAAAATGGCTACATAACGCTCGAAAAATTGGCGAGTTAGTTACGTTGTTACTATTGTGGTTTGCAAGTGATTATGTAATATGGAACAATTAGAATAAGATAATCCGTTAAGGTGAGCGTTGCCCCACCAAAAACGTCCTATTGACCAGTAAAGGAGGGTTTTGAGGAAATAAGCTGTGGGTTCAATCTCAACTCCTGACTATACGGGCACTCGAACAGAGGTGCTCATTTCCTGGGCTAGGTCCTTGGGAAAGGGTTTGTCTACACCCAAAAAGGATGCATAGGTCAGGGTTTCCCCGCTATTCTAAACCTTTTGATGAGATTAAGATAACCCGTTTTAACTAATAAAAATAGTTTTTGGTGTGATTTTGGTGTTTAATATTAGGTGTTTGAAGTTATAATTAAGGTTTGTATGCGTAACCATAAACAAGATATGTGTATTAGGCTATTAGGCTAATAGCTTATTAGGACGTGTTTGGCGTATAAGCTTACAGGGATTAAGTTTATTTTTACGAAATAAGCTCCTAAATCATAGCTACTTTAAGTAGTTCTTAGAATAAGCTATAGCAACTCTAGCATAAGCGCCAACTAGTTATACACACCCTTGAGTTATTACAGTCTCCTACATTGTCTTTTGATACAATATAAGCTGATTAGTTGTTTTTGTATGTAAGCATATAAGTATTAAGCTGTTTAGATAAGCTTTCCCAAACACCTTAATAATGAGCGAGAGTGTTTGGCATGCTGTGAACTTGTGATTATAAGTATTTATATGTTGCAGATACATTTAAGTTGATCATCCATACAGATTATTTAAGTAATCAGAATTTGTTTCATTAAACCCGATTACTAGAAACTGACTGTCTGCGACTTGAAAATGAAATAGCTAGATAACAAGTTTCGAAACGCAATTCAAACACCCCCAAAGCTGCAGTTATTCATGTTACCTTTGACCACGCACCTGCTGCACATTATTAATACAGTAAGTTGTTGCTGTGCAATTTTTTCAAATTTTGACCAGGCATAGGCATCTTGGTTTGTTGATCATGGCCGATGGTACTCCCAAGACTTCTTCACCTACATCCAAGCTTGAATCCCAAATACTTGAGGCAATAATAAGTCGAGAAGCCAAAGGAACTTCCATCAAGTCAATCAACAGAATAATCTTAAAGTTCCCAAAAATTGACGGGAGCCTAAGAAAATGCAAAGTTATATTTGAACAATTCGGTACGTACATATGTATATTAGCATGACATTTTTTTTTTTAGAAAGGCATATTAGCATGACAATTGTTTTGCACTTATTTTACCATAATAACCGCACATCAGTTGTTGATGTTAGCTTACTTGCGTTTAAGTTGACTATATCTTTGTTCTATAGACGAGGATAAAAATGGTACAATTGATATAAAAGAGCTGAAACACTGCTTTGAGAAGCTACAATTGAAGTTCACTAATGAAGAAATTAAAGATATTTTTGAGACGTGTGACTTAAATGATGACATGGGAATAAGCTTCAATGAATTCATTGTTCTTCTTTGCCTTGTTTATCTTTTGAAGGAAGACTCTGCTGCTGCCCATGATGTATCAATCACTAACTTCTTCTTCTTCTTTCTTTACGGTACTATTTTATACTCCATGTTTTGTTCATATTTTTCTTGACGTTGATAGAAATCGCGAATGGGAATCCCGGATTTGGAGGCAACTTTTGAAACGTTGGTGGAATCATTTGTGTTCCTGGACACTAACAAAGATGGTCATGTCAGCAAGAACGAAATGATCCGTGCAATAGAGGAAACTACAACTGACGGCCGATCTGATGGCCAAACTGCCTTAAAAAGATTTGGTCTCTCCCTCTCTCTCGCTCTCTATATATAATTTTTTGTATCTATATACGCAAAGACACATAAATACTGAATATTGTATTTTTTGATTTTACAGAAGAAATGGACTGGGATAAGAATGGAATGGTGAACTTCAAGGAATTTCTGTTTGCTTTTACTAGGTGGGTTGGAATTGAGGATGAAGAAGAAGACTAGTAAATCAATGCTTTCAAAGGTCTGTTTAACGGGACGCGTGTTTGTCTTTGAATTGATATGTAACGTATTGAGGCTCTCAGCTAGAGTATGTATTTTCTTTGTAGCTTATGCTATTCTTTTTTTCTTCTAAAAGTTCAGTTTTGATGATGAAACTTGTTGCATTTATCTTGTTAATCAGACTTCATTACGTAAACTGTCTTGGATCAATATGCAGCTATTACGAAAATACATGGCCATGTCAAGTGCGACAATAAGTTTGATCCCTTATATTTAGTTAGGTCTTGTTTACGTACGGGAATTACATTAACTGGACATACTTGAAGTCCCAATAATCAGCATTGCGGTGTTCAGCTAAGTCCCAATATATTCTAAGATTTTTATGTAATTTTCGGGGTAAATATTATCAGATTTTTAGGCGCAGATAAGTAATATATAGCTGTAACAGAAGTACAGAACTGATGTATTAGGGGTAAAAAATTTATTGCATAACTGTAGTGACTCGATCCATTTTTGCTAATTATTCCAAGTTTATAAGAACATTCATATAACCAAGATTTGAACGATGCTGCGCTATGAATGATCAAATTTGTCACCGAGTACATATTCTGAGAGACAATTTGACTGGAAAAGCCATAATACAAACAAGATTTGAGGGCCAAGTTTACCGGTTATTAAGGTCACTGATGATGTGGCGTCTATGTGGCATCAAGTGCGTCTAATTTGCTAACTTGGCCCTTTTCTTCACAAATCGGGTGATACCCATAAATATTCGGTTTTCGGTTTGGATATAGTTATGGCAAAATGAAAACCAAACTGAATCAATAACCGAATGCGATCCTTACTGTTTTTTCAGGTTATTTGGGTTAACCTGAAATCTGAACAGAATTCAAGTTTGATTTTTGGTTCGGTTTAACCCAATTTAAATTCGATTTGGTTGGGTTTTCGATTACACCAAGAAAAAGAATGTAATCGAACTAACTGAAACGAGTAAACCAAACAACTAACTGATAACCGAATCGATAACCTCTGGCCGGTTATTTTGAATGGAGTTATGGGCCTAAAATCTAAATATTACAATATTTGGGTTGAGCCTGTACGTCACGTATTGTGTAAATCTTATAATAAATAGATACTCATGTCAATTTATTGACATGGTGGGAGCTAGTTTGTTGGTAAGTGAACTACCATATAGTCAGGTCTTTAGTTCAATTCCCAGCAAATTTGTTCTCGCTGTTTTTTATTTTGTACAAAACACAAATTTCATGTTTTCTTGTTTATATTTCTCTCTCAGAGTAGTTTTGTTGATTTTTATTGTAGATATCATTCAAATATTGGAACGAAATTCAAGCTAAAGTGAATCAAATAAATGAGTTTAAAAGTTGTAGATGTTACCCCTTTAACCATATTCGATGCACCTTTTTTTTTTAAGGCGGACTATATAAACATGAAACGAGTAAATTACAACGACGACTCTAAATGATCATTTTAACCAAACGCGGCCCTAAAAAGATACATCGGCCATACAATTACAAACACATCTAACCAAAAATGATGTCAACAGGTGCCATTATGCACATTTCAAACAGGGTCCAAAGTTGCTCAAGCCGAAATTTCTAAGCACAAAACCTTTTAAGTCAAATTGTTAATTTGTAGAATTCTAGTTTGTATCACATCGACTGTGAGAATGAAAATGACCTCGGAATAAAATGATATGTGTGTATTTCGAGCTATTTGTATCAAATAAAGTTCGCATACATGTTTTTCACTTCTGCTAAGGAGGCGTTCGGATTTGCATTCCATCAGTTTCACTTTCTAATGTTTGGAAATTGGAATCATGAATTGTGCTTCTGAATCTGACTATTAAGGGTCACATTGTATAATCTGTTTTATATCACCTGCAACAAAGCGAATTAATGAGCATCTATCAGTTCCATAAACCATTTTTTTATTTGATCATTGCAACTGCACACAACATAAGAACAGTGGAACACTTTCTTCTGCAACCCGTTATGGAACTACTTACCATCAAACTTATTTCGAGTATCACATAAGTTTAAGAAGTTTGACACTTACAAAGCTTACTTTCACCAGTCATTATATGATCAGGACATGGAAAAATCACTCATGAGAATATGCACATTTCACGAACACCATATGACCAACTGCAACAGCAACACAAAGCAGAAAATGAGATGAGCGTATTAGATGATAACTTTGGTTAGTTGGCCCAACCCCGGTTATGGGTTTGGGTCCATTAGGTTTTAATGTTTGCAATCTTGGCATATTTTAGGCTGGTGTTTTTTTACATGCGACCTTTCATTTGTTTTCTTGTTTTTGTCAATGTCACATTTACCTACATTCTGTTATTTTAAATGGAGTTGGATTTATTCCGATATCAACTCGTGACTCATTGCAACTTCATAATGTGACAGTAAACAGTCACATTCTAAAGAAGGGATGAGTCACGAGTTGATATTCAATCAATTCTAAGTCCATTAAAAATCATAAAATGCAGGAAAAATGCGACATTAACAAGAACAAGAAGAATAAAAGACCCCTTGTGAAAAAACACAAGCCTAAGATATACAAAGACACCAAACATTAAACCATAAGCCAGGGCCCGGCACAATCGGGCTTTGGTCAACTAACCAAACATATCATCTAATTTATGAATGATTGGGTCAATCCAGGATTCGATGCCATGTTTTATCTAATGCATCAAATGGTTCTTACTAGAAAATATGGTGTTGGCCGGAGTTTTAATGAAGAAGACAGCCAACTCAACAAATAAAACACACTTGGATGCCACATAGATGCTACATCATCGGTGACGACCTTAATGAACCGGTCATATTATGTACTTTGAGACAAAAATTGAAAGTTGGTTATGCATATAAATAATAAATTATGTATTTCAGTACACTAAAGACACCATGTTATGCATTTTTGGACTTTTTCCTAAGACTAATGCATGTGTATATAACACATTATATTAAGTTGAAAACAAACAAGTCAGTTTAATGAGGAGTGTTTGAGCTATGTGTAAATGGGATGACACAAATGACCTTATGCTTAAACAAGTCGTGTTTAGGATAGGTTTTCATGATCTGCCAACCCGAACCCAACCAGAATTGTCACCCGTAATCAACAATAAAAAACCTATTTTTCGTGTGATCATACCTCACTGGAGATATCGTGTATTGTAAACAGATATCTTTGCAAAAAAATTGGTCGATCATGTCACTTTAGTGTCGAATGTGGATAATCTCACTTTTGAGATGGCTGTGATATTCTCCATCACTAATTTTTTCCAGGAATCGTGACCATTTTCATTTTCCTCCCATAACAAGACAAAAGAAAATATATCATTACAGAAAAAAATAATGTTCAACAAGAATAAATGTCGATTAAAACGCGAAAGTCAAATCATTAAAGTTCAGTAGTATGTTTTGATAGGCTGCAACTTTACTTAGCAGTCAATCTAGAAAAATCGATGCTAGTCAACAACTTCAAAGCTTCATCTATATCTTTGGTAAAATCCTCTTTGCATCAAGAAATATAAGTAGATATGAGGATTTATATATTGACATTTACAAATAAGCTATAAATGAAGTTCGCAGATCTTCAAGAAGTAGCACCTTTATACAGTTACACTCAGCATTACCACACAACGCACGTAAGCACAATGTCTGTGCTAATAGAATGTAAGTTGAACCACGATAATTCGTTTAGAGACTTGCTTTGATAATATCATTGAAAAGTGGCCAGTAAAAGATATTTACATATAAGTTTTGTTAAACAAAGAGTAGCAAATAATGATGTATATGTAGATTTCTAAATTGAATTTTAATTTCACTGTTATTATCAATGCAACCCAAGCATGATGTAAATAACGATGATCGTTGTTCAACTTACTTTCTGAGAGCACATGCATTGTGCTTACGTGCACTGTGTCGTAATGCGGAGTCTAGATCTATTAAGTACTTCTTGAAGATATGTGAACTTCATTTATTGATTGCTTATTTGATTATATCGATTTATAAATCTGCACTCATCGGGCTCATATTTACCTCTTGGTACAAAAAGGATTTTAGCAAAGATATAGAAGAAGCTTTGAAGTTGTTCACTAGCACGATTTTTCTAAATTAGCTGCTAAGCATATATATAGTTGCAGATTATACTACTACTAAAGTTTTATGCTTCGTCTTTGACAATTTAATAACGATATTTATTCTTGTAAAACCTAGTTCCTTCTTCTTTGTATTGCATGATGTAGCAAAAAAATGTATAATGATTTTCTTTTTGTTACAAGAGAGGTCGGAAACCATGATTATCTAAGGTGTTGAAAACATAATGCTAATCCAAGTTATATTACATAATTTACTCCCAAAAACCTTTTATCTAGATTAAGAATCAAGTTGCAAAACTCTAAAGTTTAGATTAGGATTCAAACCAAAGTCATATAATCTCTAATATTAACTTACAACCAAATCATACAATCATCATCACAGCGTATCAGTAATCACTAATCTAAGCAAGCTTAAAAAAAAAAAAAAAAAAAAAAAAAAAAAAAAAAAAAAAAAAAAAAAAAAAAAAAAAAAAAAAAAAAAAAAAAAAAAAAAACCTAATAAATTTCTTCATATAATTAAAAAGACAAAGAGATAAAAGGTTTAGAGTTAACCGAAGGAGATTAAGGACGCAAGCGATGTTGAGATGATGAGATCCTCCTCAAATAAAAATATAGGTAAGAACTCTATATTTATAGAAGAAGAAAGATAATTCTTGAAGAATAAGTTATCTACTTTCCTAAAATTATTTATAAAATTAGGAGACAATTCTGAGTAGAAAAATGATTTGTATGCTTAAGACCTAGACCTAAAATTAGACCTAAAGATGTGATTGGTGGATTTGAAAAATTAATTGGTGGGAAATGATGAAAGAGAAAAGGTGTATGACACTTGTTAAAAAAATGAATGGTGTAGACCTATCATTGTTAGGTTTATTTAAAAAGGGATTGACCAAAATTGGTCAATTGGTCAATCCCTTTTTAAATAGACCTATATATGAAACCGTATATTATTTTTGGAGGGTTTACAACTGAACATTTATTACATATATGAAACCGTATATTATTTTTGGAGGTGTTTTTGAATCCTAGCGTGATTAATGTTCAATTGTAACTTATCACCGAAGAAGTTTTTGAATCCTATCTAAATAAGGTATTGATTGATTATAATGAATTTGGCAAGGTGTAACTGATTTGGGAGTACTGAATTGGTCAAATCGTAGTGGTTTAAAGATGAGGAAGGAAGGATAGCATGGAAGTGTTGTACAATATTAAATGACTGACCAATCACAGAAGAGACACGTCACAGAATTAGTTACAATGGGTGCTTCAAAGGCTTGTAAATTATTCTCATTTATTATATTGTATAGATAGATGCCTAAACCCGTGCATGCACTAGTTTTAAAAATAGTGTAACATATGTGATGTAACAATGAGTCACGAGTTGATATTCAATCAATTGTAAGTCCATTTAGAATGATAGAATGCACGAAAAATGCGACATTGACAAGAAAAAGAAGAATAAAAGACCCCTTTTGAAAAAACACAAGCCTAAGATATACAAAGACACCAAACATTAAACCAGAAGCCAGGGCCCGGCACAATCGGGCTTGGGTCAACTAACCAAACCTATCATCTAATTATGAATGATTGGGTCAGTCCAGGATTCAATGCCTTTTTTTTTTTTTTTTTTTTTTTTTTTTTTGGGTGCAAAGGTGAAAAATTATATTAATCTCCAATCGATGTTTACAACTTAAAGAAACATACTACTGATATAGGACATGCCCCTACTCAGAGTTCAACAGAAAAGAAACCTCACATCCGATATCTGACAAGACTATCAAATATCGGATGATACTAATCACTAATACAGTTGCAGAAATGGAACAGTTCTGCTCATTAGCATCCCATACAAACCAGGATCCAAATTCACCTTTATAGCACCAAACCTCACATTCGATGCCATGCTTTATCTACTGCATCAAATGGTTTTTACTAGAAAATATGGTGTTGGCCGGAGTTTTGATGAAGAAGACATCCAACTCAGCAAATAAAACACACTTGGATGCCACATAGATGCTACATCATCGGTGACGACCATAATGAACCGGTCATATTATGTACTTTGAGACAAAAATTGAAAGTTGGTTATACATATAAATAATAAATTATGTATTTCAGTACACTAAAGATACCATGTTATGCATTTTTGGACTTTTTCCTAAGACTAATGCATGTGTATATAACACATTATATTAAGTTGAAAACAAACAAGTCAGTTTAATGAGTAGTGTTCCTGTTATGTGTAAATGGTTCGACACAAATGACCTTATACTTAAACAAGTAAGTGTATTCTCCATCACTAATTTTTTTCCAGGAATTGTGGCCATTTTCATTTTCCTCCCGTAACAAAACAAAAATAAAATAAAAATATATCATTACACAAAAGATTGCTACGAAAGTCAAATCATTAAAGTTCAGTAGTATGTTTTGATAGGCCGCAACTTTATTTAGCAGTCAATCTAGAAAAATCGATGCTAGTCAACAACTTCAAAGCTTCATCTATAGCTTTGGTAAAATCCTCTTTGCATCAAGAAATATAAGTAAATATGAGGATTTATATATTGACATTTACAAATAAGCTATAAATGAAGTTCGCAGATCTTCAAGAAGTAGCACCTTTATACAGTTACACTCAACATTACCACACAATGCATGTAAGCACAATGTCTGTGCTCATAGAATGTAAGTTGAACCACGATAATTCGTTTAGAGACTTGCTTTGATAATATCATTGAAAAGTAAACATATTTACATATAAGTTTTGTTAAACAAAGAGTAGCAAGTAATGATGTATATGTAGATTTCTAAATTGGATTTTAATTTCACTGTTATTATCAATGCAACCCAAGCATGATGTAAATAACGATGATCGTTGTTCAACTTACTTTCTGAGAGCACATGCATTGTGCTTACGTGCACTGTGTCGTAATGCGGAGTCTAGATCTATTAAGTACTTCTTGAAGATATGTGAACTTCATTTATTGATTGCTTATTTGATTATATCGATTTATAAACCTGCACTCATCGGGCTCATATTTACCTCTTGGTACAAAAAGGATTTTAGCAAAGATATAGAAGAAGCTTTGAAGTTGTTGACTAGCACGATTTTTCTAACTTGGCTGCTAAGCATATATATAGTTGCAGATTATACTACTACTAAAGTTTTATGCTTCGTCTTTGACAATTTAATAACGATATTTATTCTTGTCAAACCTAGTTCCTTCTTCCTTGTATTGCATGTTTTAGCAAAAAAATTTATAAATGATTTTCTTTTTATTACAAGAGAGGTCGGAAACCATGATTATCTAAGGTGTTGAAAACATAATGCTAATCCAAGTTATCTAGATTACATAATTTACTCCCAAAAACCTTTTATCTAGATTAAGAATCAAGTTGCGAAACTCTAAGTTTAGATTAGGATTAAAACCAAAGTCATAATCTCTAATATTAACTTACAACCAAATCATACAATCATCATCACAGCGTATCAGTAATCACTAATCTAAGCAAGCTTAAAAAAAAAAAAAAAAAAAAAAAAAAAAAAAAAAAAAAAAAAAAAAAAAAAAAAAAAAAAAAAAAAAAAAAAAAAAAAAAAA
>LBNU01000286.1:5167-16389 GCA_014162995.1 Artemisia annua
CATAACACATGCATTAAATTATGAAAAGGTCTAGGATCTTGGACCTCTTCATGCCACATAAATATAAACCACAAGCTCACTATGGTTGAAACAAAAGATAAACCTTTTCATAGCTTTTAGACCTTTTTATAAACCTCTTATAGTGGATGCCCTAATTACCTAGCATTACTCGCCCAAAAATAAAACGCCCCAATTAATATTTCTAGCTATTCGCCCCATATATTGTACTCGCCCAAAAATAAATAGCACTCGCCCCAGTTAATAGTCACTCGCCCATCAAACAATTACTATTGTCCAATTAGACCAGGGAGAGCCAACCAATTATTCCCACATGTGATGTCAAAAAAAGAAACAAACAGCCAATCTCACTTGTCGTTTATCGTTCAAACAGAGTCAACAATATGCATGCATATTTAAGGTTATTCATTTTATTCACATGATCAGGCCAATATATATTATTGAAACACCTCCTTTCAATACACCTCGCCCAGAAATCACCTAGGCATCACCTAGATTTCGCCCAGAGCCCAGGAATCGCCTAGATTTCGCCCAGAGTCTATTCAACTTTTCAGTCGCATAAATATGTCGCCCCGAAGAATCGTGAACACGTGTACGATTAAAAATATATCCTGAAATGAATCTAATGGTTGATATTTAAAAGTTCACTTTCGTAAAAAACACGAGCGAAGTCCAGTTTCGTAAAATAGTAATAGAAATGGGTCATTTAAAAAAATTCCTCCACGTTTTAACATCCTCACCTCTAGCCCATATTTTGTTAATAGTATAACGCAGTTTTTTGGCTGTTTCTGTTCCGTATTTTTGTCAGTTTAATACTTTTTACTTGTTAAATTTTATATTTTCTGTTTCGTGCTTTCAGTTTCTTAGTTTTATAAAAAAAAAATATTAAAAATATTTTTTAAAAAATTAAAAAAAAATTAAAAAACCAGGGAGGGTATCAATGGTGTTTTTGGAAGGATATGTATAACTTGTCCCTGTTTCTATCGAACTTTTGGCTTTTGTTGTATTTTATTATATTTTTTGTAATGTTTCATCGAACCATGTGTATATTTTACGTCTCGGATGACAAGTTGATTACTAAAAACTGTGTTCACTATTACTGGTATGATTTAGGAATAAGTTGTTTTTGAACCACAACACGAACATCAAAGATTAATTTAGACATTTAGTCCAGCCACTTATCTGAGGGATACCTTAGCTCACACTACAGATCAATCTTGATTTTAGAAGTTGAAATTGATATCCTTAAGCCCAAAACATGTTATGTTCGGTTTTCTACATTCGATTAAAGACATGCTATAAAATCGTATTCTCACAATGCGTAAGACTAACATGTTTGTACACTTTTTATCATATTATTTCACAAACGTGTTTCGACCTTTTGAATAACAATACAAACTGAGATTAATAATGTGCATAAGTTGCATTAGTAAATCAATACACTTGTCAATAATTAAGTAGCTAGCAAACACAACAATATTGCATAATTAAATCGATCAATACACTTGCAAACAGACTTGCAAATACACTTGCAAATACGTCACATTAATAATTAACTAGCAAACACAACCACCAATGTCACTTGTACATATTTTTTCTTAATCCTATAGAAAATGCATAGGATTTCATAATTTTGTTCACATTTACAAACACTTGCACTTATAAAATTTATTTAAAAGCATATCATTTTTGCACCTATAATGGTTACAAAAGTGCACGAGCATAAACCTTATCTACACGTACGTAAAATTTTATGCTGATAAGGAAAGAGGTTGGCGGTTGTGTTCCTTACTGACTCACACTTAACATCTATTCACTATTCTTCATCACCACCTTACGAAACTTGCAATAATTCAAACTGAAATGTTATATCAATTATTCTTTTTCCTCGTGCCGCTCTTGGCTCTGATAATAGCATTGCGATTACGAGCCAAGGCAGGCACAAGTGAAAAAAGACAAAAACTTCCACCAGGACCATACTCATGGCCAATATTAGGCAACCTTCCCTACATGCTAAAAGGACCACATATCTACCTCACTCAGTTAGCCCGTTCCTACGGCCCTTTATGTTCCGTGAAGCTCGGGACTCATTTATTCGTTATTGGGTCGTCTCCCATCGCTGCAACCGAGATCATGAGGTCATTTGATCGAGTTCCTAGCTCCCGATGGGTGCCTAAAGCTGGTCAAGATGGTTTAGAGGAGTATTCACTTATTTGGGCCACACAGTGTACTGAACACTGGAAGGCTTTGAGGTCATTATGTCGAAGTGAGTTATTCTCGGCTAAAGGGTTAGAGTTGCAAGCTTATATACGCGAGAAAAACGTAGATGAAATGGTGGCATTCCTGAAGTTTAAACAAGGGAAAGTTGTGAATATTCGAGAACTAGTGTTTGCTTCGACTGTTAATATACTTGGTAACATTTGTTTCTCGAAAGGTTTCATTGGTTTAGATTATGATAAGAAGGAAAGTAGAGGGTTAAAACGAGCACTTTATAGGTTAATGAAGCTTGGGACGACTCCGAATATAGCTGATTTTTATCCTATATTTGAAGGGTTGGATCCTCAAAGGTTAAAGAAGAAGACATTAGACGCTATGAATGAATCATTTAGCGTATGGGAGCATATAATTAAGGATAGAAGAGATGCAAGAGAAGCTGATAAAGGGGTTGGTCTAGATGAACAAGATTTTCTTGACACCATGCTTAGATGTGGATTTTCAGATCTTCAGATTAATCAGTTGACTGTTGTAAGTAGTTCTCTTTTACTACCCACTTGATTTTATAGAAATTTATGTTTACTAAAACAGTACTATATGATAATTACAAAAATATTGAATAAGACCTTTCATTGTGTTGTATGTATATAATAAGATGTTCACAAGTAAAAATATTGTTATAGGAATTGTTCTCAGGAGGAACACATAGTACAGCTTCAACGATCGAGTGGGCTTTAGCTGAGTTGATCAAGAACAAAGAAGCTATGCTCACAATCCGAGAGGAGCTCATGAAAGAAATTGGTTCGACAATGTGCATAAAGGAATCACAAGTCTCCCAGCTTCCTTATTTGCATGCTTGTGTTAAGGAAACATTGAGACTACACCCACCGGCACCACTGCTACATCCACAAGCTGTCCTAGAAGAGTGTGAAATCATGAATTATACAGTCCCTAAGAATTCTCAGCTAATAATTAATGTTTGGGCAATGGGACGAGACCCGAATCTTTGGGAAGATCCTTTGTCTTTCAAGCCGGAAAGGTTTTATGGCTCTAAAGTGGATTTTAAAGGACAAGATTTCAAGTTCCTACCTTTTGGTGTCGGAAGGAGGATGTGTCCTGGGTATCCCTATGCTATCAAGCAGATCCACCTTATGTTGGCTTCTTTAGTCCAAAACTTTGATTGGTGTCTTCCGAATAACATGGAAGATCTTTCCAAATTAGACATGAGTGAGAACTTTGGCATAATTTCACAAAGGAAAAAGCCTTTAATGGTCATTCCCAAATGCAGATGTTGAAGTATACTTGAAGCTTGGATTACCATGGCCCTTGGTTCAACCAATTCAGCTGACAATGCCGGTTAAACGTGGAATCAAGCGCTACCTCGTCTTTGTTTCCTTGAACTACTTTCCACTTCCAAGTGTGTTTAGTTTTTCCTACAGCTTTTTAGTTCATAGAATAAGTTCACTAAGTTGTACGTGGAAAAACTTGTGCGTTTATTACTGTGTTGTTTACTTAATTCAGAATTTGTAGTCTGTTTATTTAGTTATTTTTTCTTACTTATGAAGTTATGATCACGATTGTAGGTATTAAGTTATGTTCTAAACCTTGCAATGCCTTACGTTAAAATTGGAGTGGTCAATCAAATCTAATGTTAACAGGCTTCATTGAGGTACTGATCACTTGTGAGGCATACAATCTATCATAAAGAGAAAGCAAGAAACACACAAATTCCTATCATGATTAATGCGCTAGCTCAACCATAAGGCCTCTAGAGCAAGGGTTTAGCTCCGTCGTCTCTAATGCTTACAATTTTAATATTCCTTGTATGCGTTTTTCTTTTTGAACAACGATTATTATCATGAACTCTAGCAAGAAGCTAGAAATATACACGAGATGATTACAAAAGTAGATTGGACTTGAAATCTAGTCGGTCTAAGATGGACGGAAATATTTACTCCTATTACAAATCCAAGAGTGAGATAAGGCTTTTAGCTCGGCATCTGAAGTGCTTTTCCTAAGCAATTTTGGGTCAAAGCCAACACGATTCTGATAAATTTCAAATGATCGAAAAGGTGGTTTGGGTTACAACGTCGAAGCATTTTTTGGTCAAGAGAGGAAAATTGGAGTTATCTGAGATTATGCTTTCCATATTTTTCGGATAATCCAAGAGACCACACCATTTGAACACTGAAGACCAAAGATTGCAAACCACAAAATAGTCAATGAAGAGATGAGGAGTTGTTTCCAAGAGTTGTTTTTAAAGCCTCATCACGCATAGGGCACTTAGAGAATCTAAATCAATTCGTTTTGTTCAAGTTCCATCTAGTAGAAAGCCGATGTTTGCCTAATCGCCACATGAAACACTAAATTTGAATGGCAACAATTTATTTCCCTGATCATTTCCGATTGAAAAGAAAACATTGATCTTGTCAATGGATTTTCTCATGGCAGCTGCCAAGTAGATGTTAAATTGTCAAGCAAGCAAATCCATTTGGCAGGAGAAGAAATGAGGCTAGCGTTTTGAAGTGAGGTGAGTATGTTCATTAAAGGAGAGTTTTTTAGCCCATTTTCAATGAGCCTGCGCCATGGCCCAATTAAACACTAGCAGCCAGTTCAGTAAACCAATTCTCTATTTACTTGCATGATTTTTTAGTCCAAAGCATACAACCTAGGATACAAATAGGGTGTAAGTGAGCCTAGTTGAGCACAAGCTCAGCAAAGCTCGAGCTCAGCTTACTTAACATTAGAAAAACTCGAACTCGGCTTGTCTCGAGCCTCATTTTCAACGTCTTACATGTGAATTGGACTAGATGCGTAATAAGTTACACCCGAAGGGACTAATAATGTACACGGGGCAAATAAGTGATGGTAGGAGCCTATAAATACCCCTCATGACTCTCCATGAGGGGTGTGGGAAAGTTTGTAGTTCATTTAATTCATTCTTATCTAATACGGAGTAACACTTTCTTTCTTAACCTTTCTCTCTCTACTTTCTGTCTCTAAGATGTTTAGTGTTTATCATCAATCCCGACTTCCCAACCTTGTATATTTATGTGAATCTTTGATGTATACACTAACCTCTCAAACGATAGAAACTTTCCGGTTTAACTCTGTGTGGCGGCAAGTTCAAGCCCCTCTAATCGGCCAAAATGTTAACAATCATGGTTACCCATAAAGAAAGAAAAAAAAAAAACCATATGACCTTTTCTTTAACTAACCATATAACGTTCACCGAACTATATCACACCATTGGTGCATTGTAAGGAGTGGCCTTATTTTGACATTGTTGTTTACTATGAATCAATTGGTTTTTTATTTCACCGTTGCATAAATGGTCAAAGATCCTATTTGCTTGAGTCTTTTTAAGTGTGCCAACACCCTTTCTTGATGTACAAAATAGAGTCTCTTAAACCAGTGAAAGTGGGTGTCTATCAATTATCATTCGTGTCTCAGCTATGGTAATGTAATTTAAAGAGAAATCGGCAATTTAGCACTACCCAATTAATCTCCCTCATCCTAGCTTGTAAACCAAGAGTAGCTACATAATATTGACATACTATATTCTATTGAGAGAGAGCATCCACAATGCTTAATTTTTTTTTATATATAGCTTTCATCATCTCCACGTCATTCTATTTATTACGAGTAGTTTTTAGATATCAACAACTTAATTATAACTGGTGAATGGTATTGTGAGATATGTTTGTGTTTAAAGTATGTTTGTGTCGTTGATTTGATGATCATTATTATGGTGTTTGATGATAAATTTAAAAGATAAGTGAAAAGATGATGTGACGATTGTGAATATAGACATTGATTAATACACATAACCACTCAATGGGCCATTCAGAACTATCCTTTGGATCCGGTAAGAGATAGATGATAGTTTGATAAATTTTCTTTTGCATCTGGATCGTTCCAATTGGCTTTGAATGGCATAGCACCTAAGGACCTACTAATTCATTCAACAACATGAGTTGTCTTGCACACCCTATTTTAACTTTCACAATATACATTATTTCATATATTATTAGAAATAATTAACGAAAGAACCACGTACATGATTGCAAATACAGGTTCACATGTCTATAAATTAACGAAAGACCAACTTGGTTGGTATCTTTTTTTCTTTCTTTTTTTTTCATCCGTTCTTTTATTTGATTAGATTGAAGTGGCAAGGTGCGTTAATATTTGCAATATTATGCATGACATATGAGCGAATATACATGCAGTTAACTAAATAATTTTAACTCAAATATAAGTCATACATGTATATAACGTATCTATAACCAAGTATAAGTCATCTTTTATATAATAAAGCAAAACCCCTAGTGGGGACTTTTCAAATCAAATCATACTTTATTTAGTAATAATTTTATTATTAGAAAATAATTTTTAAGTTTTTAAATTTGTTTTGTTGATATATAAACAAGTAGAAGATCGATACAAAATTATAGATAAGCTGCAACTAACGATTGGATTAAACTTTTTTAATGATTATCTTCAATAATAAAAAATCATAAATAAAACAAGATAAATATTAAATTATTTTTTTAATAAATGAAAGTATATTATTCAAAAAGTTAGGAAAAACCCCGCGCGTGCGCGGGTATTATAACTAGTACATGTATATAGTTTTAACCCAAATATAAGTCATACATGAGCGATTATTCAGTTTAGAAATTTTGTCAAACGCTAAGTTTTCATTTAGAACCAAGTTCATATAAAGTTACTAAATCTCACAGTATTTTGAATCATTCAGTACTAAGTCATTCTTTATTATCAAACAACCCTTAAAAAATAACTGAATACATACATTGTTAAATTTAAAACACACAAACTACTAATATTTTCACCAAAGAAAATGCATAACTTAATAATATTTTTCTAAACAACAAAAAAATTATCTTTCTTTTTATGGATGAAGTAGACATTACCGTAATGCTAACAGTGAATATTTTGTCTTGTTTAAAGCAGATAAGTAAGGCACCCACTGTCTATCTGTCAAAATTCCATTCCTTTTTTATATAATATATGATTTGGGTCCATAAGACCATAA
Organism: Artemisia annua; assembly: GCA_014162995.1. Classification (NCBI taxonomy): domain Eukaryota; kingdom Viridiplantae; phylum Streptophyta; class Magnoliopsida; order Asterales; family Asteraceae; genus Artemisia; species Artemisia annua. Next base: position 12,459 of record LBNU01000286.1, read on the forward strand.
CTCGCCACCACTTACAACAACCTCATTTCACACACACACAAAAAAATACACATACACAATTCTCAGTTAACATGTTATCACTAGATGGGTAAAACAACAAGATGGATCCGTTCACTTTTCAAACCAAACAAAAAAACCTCTTCATCTCCCACCGACAAGAAACATGATAAACATAGCAAACAACAACATGTGTCATCAGAAAGTACTTCATATCCTGATGAGTCATCACTTGATCATGCAAATAAACATGCTATAGCAGTTGCAGCCGCCACAGCTGCTGTAGCTGAAGCAGCTCTGGCGGCTGCACATGCTGCAGCAGAAGTCGTAAGACTTACTGCTGGCAGCAGTACTAGTGTTAGTACTAGAGGGCGTAAAGTGGTGGCAGCTGTGAAGATACAGTCTGCTTTTCGGGCGTATTTGGTTAGTAAATTACTATTATATCCTTGCATGGTTGTGGATATTACGTCGGTTGTGATAGTGATATTGCTAGTATGTGTATTTAATGTGGATTAGATATTGGTACCCCTCCTAAAATACGAGTAATACCTCCTTTTAACTCTTTTTTTTTTTTTTTCTTAGTAATTTTTATAATTTTATTTTTATAATAAAATTGCGAAAAAAAAAAACAGAAAATGTGAAGTAAAGTTTGATAAGTCAAAAGTAGTAAACACAAAAAATACGGAGCAGAAAACCAGTCTTGTCTTGATAATAAAGTGCGTAAAACTGCCCGAAAAAAGTGTTAGAACATAAACTATAAAGTGGGTATTAGGAAGGGTAGTAGTTGCACGGGTAGCCATAGTAAGACCCATTTAATGTTTGTTGGTTTGGTTGCCCATGAGATGACAGTGTGTCTGATGTCAATATTTTTGTTTTTTGATGAAAAAAGTTTTTTGTTTTTGTGTAACATTTGCACATGGGTCCTTTGTTTTGGGATTTATGGACACGAGTTTTTATTTAATTTTTTAAAGTAGTTTGTTCAATTCCTTCCTCTAGGACCACGCAATTAAATGTTGATTTCTAGTCTGATTTACGCAAATTTTGTTACTTAGTGTAGGTGCTAAGCTATTTACTGTATTACATTACGGAAAATGATTTTTTTTTCCTACTATTTGTGCCTAGCTAATTATCGTCCTTTTTTCATGATTGTGACAAAATGGAAAAAACAAACAACTAATAATGCATGACAAAAGTAATATGATTAGATGTTTCATATTGTAGTAATGAACATTAAATTTTAACAGGCCAGTACATGTTGTTTTCATAACAGACAAGATTAATAGCAAACATTAATTTGCCAGACTACTGTTGGTTTATAATAGGATTTAAGAGGTGTAAATGTGTAATAGAACACATTGGTGGGAGCCAGTCAGCCAGGTGCATGGTGTGATAGAATTGAAGGGGTGTTTGGACACCATCAATTTGGAACTGACAGAATGCTAGTTAATGCAACAAGCATCTTTTTTACATGTTGGATAACACTATAACAGAACATCATATGGTGCAATAAAATTGCATTGGGTTTTGTTTATATATATATAACTGTACCTTTTGGTTGTCTTATGTAACATGTTTTGAATAATTTGCTGGAACAACCCGGGTAATCGTATTTTGCCACGAGAAATGATTGGCATGACTAATAACATGCCTAATTGTATACCTAAAACTGTATGACAATAATTTATTGGTTTTTAGAGAAGCGGGTCTCCGTGCTGCAACCAACAAGTTACTTATCTCAATCATCTCTCTTTTGCCACATAATCAGTTTTGAAACACTCAGTGTTTCAGTAGGAACACCCCGTAACTGCTATTTATTTGATTATTTTAGGGATGCAGGTCGATTTCAGTTCTTTCGAATAATACAATAAACACACTGGCTAACGATGTCCCTTACGAAATGTATATAGTAGTTATAAATAAGTAATCTTGTTGAATCTTTGGAAGAAAGGAACAAATGTGAGTTTTTTGCGTTTCACCAATTAGACAGGAGTAAAAACCCTTTCCCTCAACTTTGTAGTTAATGAAGATATTTAAGATAGTAGTACAAATTTTGCTCCTTGAACTTTGCCGTTACGCTTTTTGGTGTGCTAATTATTGTGGTGCATATGCAGGCTAGGAGAGCACTAAGGGCACTTAAAGGATTGGTGAAGCTACAGGCACTTGTTAGAGGCCGCATTGTGAGAAACCAAAGTGCAGACATGCTTCGGCGTATGCAGGCCATGGCTCGTGCCCAAGCTCGGGCATGTGCCAGTCGAGCTTCGCTATCCGCTTCGCCACATTCAAGTACCAGGTCCTCGAACTCTCACACTCATCATGTAAGTTTTCAGTACCCATTATGCCCTTATTTTCTTTCAGAAAACATATCAGCAGTCAACACATGGAACTGCATGTCAACATGTTTATTTTTAAAGGTTAGCACAAGTAAAACATGTCTTAAGGCACCATTTGGGAAATCGAAGTTTGAACCTTTAAGAAGGTCAATCTGGTAACATGTCAAATCCATATATACCTGTCAAATTGATAGTATATAATCAGAAAGTTAAGCTAACATAGATACACTTCAAACGGGTCGAAACTCGAAAGTCATTGAAAGTGTATTGATAATGCATACAACCTACCAAAATCTTTATAAGAAGTTTAATAATCTACAATTGCAGCAATATAGTTGATCATGTTTTCATTCTGAAAACATAAGCAGAATAAAAACCTTTGTAGATAAAGTGTTTCCGTGCCAATCCATCATGACCCGACCCATACAAAAAGTAATTTTTTACCTCCAACTATTGTGTTGGAGTATGGCGTTTTGTTATATGTAGAAACATAAATCTAACTACCTCTAACCATTCTGTTGAACTATGGGATTTTATTTTGTGTAGTCACATAAATCTACAAATGGAAAAGGCTCTTTCATCCACGAACGGTTAAAAGGACAAAATTGGTTAGAAAACTGGATGGATGATATGTCTTGGAGCAGTAAACAGTGTCGGCCTGACGACGAAAGAAGTTACAAGATTCTCGAAGTTGATACATGGAAGCCCAGTCTTAATCCAAGCCCAAGTAACAAGTCCACCCATGACTCATATTCCACACCAACGAAACCCTGGAATCCAAGCTCTAGACTTGGGTCCAGGGAAATGTTGCCATTGGGTTCAATGATCCATCGAGATGCAGATAAAATCATATCAACAGCTGATAACACACCTCGGGCTCGTTCCCCTGGTTCTAGGCCCGGAAGTAGCCATAAACGAAGTCCTTTTAGTGAATACTCACGTAGTGTATTTGGTGACTACACAAGTTATCCTAACTACATGTCTAATACAGAATCATCACGAGCCAAATTACGGTCCCACAGTGCTCCAAGACAAAGGGTTCAGTTTGAAAAATCAGGTTCGACTAGGCTACTTTGGGATTATTCTGATAGTGTCTCGGAAAGAGGGTTTCAAAGCTAGATTTGATTGGGATTCGAGGTTTAAACTACTTATTAAATTGCAAAAATGAAGTCTTTTTTTATAGATTCTTAATTTGTGTTTTTATGTTATGAGGATGGTGGTGTGTTAGCCAACATGAATCTTACATGGGATGTCACAAGATGTAATTTAAAGTGTATATGTTTTACTCCCTGTGTTATTTAAACTCTGGTGTTATCATATTGTTAAATACAGAGACAGATCGATATGATCAAAATCAAATTTGGGGCTTAACCTTCATGTTACAGCATGTGTAACGTGTTAACGAAGATGCACAGAAAGCTTGATTAAGATGAGGATGGCCTGAATCTTAATTTTTATGTGATTAAAAGTATTATACAAGTGAAATGCGAGAGATAGCAGTACTTATCATATTTCTATAACTAACTTTTTAACATAAAACTTGAATTTCGGCGCTTAAGGTATTAACATTTTTTTCGAAAGTTCATAATTTCATATTTTATAGC
>LBNU01000287.1:21762-36623 GCA_014162995.1 Artemisia annua
TTTTTCGAATCATACCTAAGGACTTCTAAATACTAACTATTGGTGATGTCCTTGGGTAGATCCCTCCGGTTTAGGCGGATCATAGGATGGTTATTCCTAACCTTAGTCACCTTATAACTCCATGACTATCCTAGTGATGCCTTTCAAAACCATTCATTTGAAAATCTCTCAAAGTGTTTGTGAATAAAAACATTTTATAACACTTTGAGGGTTTTATTTTCTTATGAAATACTCCCCCTCCACATGTGCTTATGAATATTTTGCGGAAAATAACACACGCGGGAGAAGTTAGCACTTTAGAATTGATCCACTCTTAATAGACATGTACCCGAGGGACACGGTTACGTTGCTTAGTTAAAGGGATGCATTGTCAGGTTTTAGGTGACAACTAGCCCTAATAACTACCTTGAAGTTGTAAACATTCCATAAAGGAAGTTAGACCCGTCAAAGTAACGTCTAGAAAGAGTTTCTCGAAACGGTACAATCTACTCGGATAAATCCTTTCGAATACTAACGGTTTTTGTTTCGTCAATTCTTGGGTCAATTCTGAGTCGAGCTCGAGTGAGATACAATATTGCCACATCATATTTTAATCATTTTCTTCTTCTCCCCCTCAAAAATAGCATATTAAATGTTGTTTTTGCAAACGATTTTGATTAAAATATGCTTTTTGAGTCTTGTGGGGAGTTATCATCAAAGATTTGAAATTTCAAGAACGATGTTTTTGGTACAAGTACTCCCCCTCAACTTGTGGATACTCATTGAGGTGAAATACTTGTCTTTTGAGTAGAATTGTGAAAATCTGAAAAGTTTGATAAATTCTACTCAAAAGTAAGAAGCCTTCGCTCCTTATCTTAGGATTGTAGCACTGAAGCGTACCACAGGGTCCTTTCTTTACAAGGTACGGGTTGTGCACTGAAATGTGTACACAAGGCTTAATACTTCACAATAATCAAGAATGAATTGGAAATAATGAAAGTTTATACCAAAAGCTATGTCTGAGATGGAGCCAAGGCATTGAAGTCGGTGAACTTTGCATTGGGCCTTTGGAATGTCAGGATCGGAAATGATGGACAAACTCTGATGTAGCTTTCCAATCTCCTGATCTGCTCCCTCCGGTTGAGCCTTTCTTCAATGGCATGTATGAAGTTCTTTTCCATCCTTCTTGTGCTAGAATTCCACCGAGTACTCTTTCCTTCCTTTATCTTTAGCAGATCTTCCGACAATCTTTCAACTAAACCATCACGAACCCGTTGTAGTGTAACATCACAGAACTTGTGAATCTCGTCGTACTGCATAAACCGTAGTTGATGCTTTGAGTTCAGGTAAGTGACCCCGAACTTTGGTTTGAGGAGAACCATTAGTTGAGATGCTTCATGCAGTTCTTCGATCATGAGTTGTGGTTTGGTTAAGTTGAGATGATTCTGATAACTTTCAACACCTAACTGCAGATCTTCTACGCGTTCATGGATGATCAGTCTTCTAATGCACATGAGTAAGGAAGAGATGAAGTTGTATTGAGCTGACTTTGAGAGACCCCTCATCCTTCCTTGAACTTTTTCTAGATACATATCTTCTATGTCATCTAGATAAAGATGTGGAAAATCGGCTTCACAAAACTTGTAGAGCTTTTCATCTTGCCTCTTGACCACAATCTCCTTCATGTAGACATAATCATGCCGTCTGTCTTCCAGAACTTCCATGATAGCAACGATTCGGCTTTTGTTCTTCACATTACCAGAAGTTCGTTCATATCTGTGAGTGTAGCCGAGCTTACGTCTGTCAGACCAGTTCTGAATTCCAAATAAGGCGTCTCTGTTGTATTCCACAACTGAGTTTCTGAATGTTGGAGCTGATTCTTCAATGTCTGGAATTTCATAACGAGCAGCCGGTACAGAAATCCTTAATGAAGACTTGTAGCGATCTTTTGAAGTTGTGATGTCGTGTGTGAGGTAGCGGAGATCATTGTTGAAGAAGAAACGGTACGGGATTCTAGGCTTGTCAGCGAAGCCTTGAAGAGGTAAAGGTTTTGTCCAATCTGTGAAGTACGGTTCATTATGCTTGCCATGTAAGTCAATGTTGCTTTCCGGGTTGAGCCAATCAAAGGAGTCAGATAGAGCTGCAGCGATGTTTTGCAAATGGTAGTCCAGCTCGATTTTGTTTCCTGATCGTGCCTTTAGAAAGTCACTAGCATCCTTGTTGATTCGCCTAAGTTCAGCTTTCGTCACTTTTTCCAACTGAAGACCCGAAAGAATACTCTGAGCATATTGTAAAGTGTTGCCCGGGAGTGGTTCTTCGGTTTCAAGCGGTGGATGAGCTTTAATCATTGTAGTGACCCAATCCGAATCAGGAGCCTCTGGTGCATTCAACCATGAGAAGCGTGTTGAGGGTTGCTTCTGCTTCTTCTTCTTAGACTTTGATGACGGTTCAGGAGATTCAATTTGAGTTGATTCGGGTTGAGGTTCATCCTGTGGTTCGTCAGATTGAAGCATGAATGGTTCCTCAGCAGCTGAAGGTCCAGATTTGGAAGCTGAGCCTTTTGGTTTGCGGGTGGAAGTCTTAGGTGCTGGTGGAGGTTGTTTGGAAGATGAGGGTTCATGACTAGATTTGGACTTCTTACGATGAGAGTCTGAGTCTGGATCTTCATCTTTCCTGTGACGTTTATGTGTCCCAGCAGCTTCCTTGCATGACGCCATTGGTATTAAGAATTCTAGCAGAGCAGCTTCTTCATCAGTCTTATCTGCCTTATCTGTGAGTTTCACAGCTAGAAGAGCTTCCAAATTTTCCACTGTTAAGTCCTCAGGCGCAGTAGTAGGCCTGGTTGTCTGAAGGTAGAATGGATTTGAGCGAAGAAACTTTTCAATTCTGCTTCGAATTCTGGTATTCAGCTCTTCTCTGATGGGTGTGAAGAGTTCAACAAGCTTCGGAGTTACTGAAGTCACGAGGTTTGCATCCAAGTATTCATTGGTGTAGGCCTCGATCATGTCACCCATGTTTGTAGTCATGTGTTCATCCACGTAAGCTTTCGTCTCTCTTAACCCTTCAACTTCATTTGAGAGCTTTTCAACCAATTTAGTCATCTTGTTCAGTTGGTCTTGAAGATCACCCTGTTGTTGTTGTGGTGTTCTTCTAGGCCTTGTAGATCCCGCAACTCTTTTTGCCCGTAAAAATGCCTTTGTTGTTCTCAGACTGGCTTTCTTCATTCTTGGTTGTTTTGCTTTTGGTTGTGGTGGTGGTGGTGATTGGTCTGATGATGATGATGATGATTCTTCTTCAGTGTCTGATTCTGATTCTGAGTGAGGTGGAGATGGATCTTTTGGTGGAGAATCCTGAGGAATAGGAGGTTGTTCAGGTGTCGGAGATCTTTCTTTTGGCGGTGAATGCATTTCGGTGTCATGGAACTGATCACCTTGATCTTGGTTTTGGGTCTGATCATCCAAATTTCCCTCTACTGGTTCCTCTATGGTTTTCTCTGTCAAATCTTCTCCTCCTTGACCTTCTGATTCTAACTCTGGAGAGATATTCTCTGTCTCCTTCTGTTTTTCATCAGTCTCTTTGTCTCCAGCTTCTTTCATGAGTATGTCGCCCTCAGCATCTTTATCTTGTTGTTCGGTTGTGGTTGTGGTGTCTGTTGGGGGAATCATGGAAGAACTAGAGCCGACTCCTTGAGCTTGAAGTTCAAGTTGTCGTTGATGAGCCTGTTGTTGTTCCAGGTTGAGACGAGCAGCCAGTTGCATTCTCTTTTGCTCTTCTTTCTCCAGGTTTCGGGTGTCAACGACAATGCTTTTCAGCTTGCCTTTGTCAGTTGAAGGTTCAGATTCAGGTTGTGTAGTTTCATTATCATCATGGCCAGGTTCACGGATGACAATTCCTGTTCGTGGTTGTTGTTGTTGCTCATGGAGAGTTTCCAAACTTAGTTGTTTTGCCAGTTCGAGCTCAGGATCCTCTTGAGCAACATACCTTATTTCATAGTTCCCTCCTTCATCTGTGTCAGTTTCGGTTTCTGAGCCGAATTCTGACCCACTTGCTTCAGATGGTGATGGTGATGGTTCAGGTGTCGGGACTTTCTTCTTGATGACTCTTCTTTTAGGGGTTGCAGCAGGCTTAGACTTTGGCTGTTTTGGATCTTGAGTACTGCTGGATCTTCCAGACTTAGCACCTCTCTTGCTGCGTGTCTCCCTAATGTATCTCGGAACTTCTTCGGGTTCAGTGAATCCTACTTTCCCAGCTTGGAAGGCCAGATCGTAGATTCGGTAGTTCGAAGATGCACGAATCTTGTCAGTCAGAAGATTTTCAGGAATTCTCAGGCCAGTGGTCCTTGGAGTGAATTGAATGGACTTGACGAAAGAAATCTTGTCATCGTCCACAATGCTGTGCTTTGGTTCTGTACGGTCAAACATTCTTTGGTTAAACTCTGGAGTTTTCCCGCAGAGGTGGGCAATGAGCATCTTGGTGAACCTCAAGAACGGAATCATGGTTCGATCTTTAGAACGGATCTGAAAGATGATGTCGCTCATGATAGGATCGGCAAAGTCAATGTTCGTTCTGCTCATCATCCCCCAGAATACTTGCAGATGTGATAGTCGGGGATGTTCATGACCACTCTTTCGACCCGTAACAGATCTGATGATAAGCATGTAGAAGGTTCTCCATGGTTGAGGTAGATTCTTGATGTTGATCTTGGACAATATGATTCTGGAGGACTCTTCTGTATCATACCCAAGCTCAATCATGTAGTCGAGTATTTCAAGCTCTGTCATCATCGGTTCATACACTTCGGAAGTAGGAAGCATGAGAGCTGTCCTGAGAACATCTAGATCAACTTCATATTCTTGTTGTTCTAGAGTGACCGTGAACGAGGCATCATCCAAATTGACCTTTGCAGTGCGCCAAAACTGATGAATGTAGAAGGTTGGGACTGAAGCAGACTTCGTAAGTACTTCTTTGCATGGATGAGCCAATAGAATATCCCTGACGATCCGACAAGAATCTTCAGTAATTCTGAGCTTGTTGAAGTCAATGCGAAGATTAGTCTTGCCAAGGGACACATTGTAGTCAGCTGGAACTACTTCACCAAGTGTCATTAGTGGAAGATTCTGTGCAGGTGCATTTTCAGCTTGTTGTTGTTGTTGAGCCATTGTGAACTGAAAATGTAATGTCATAAGTTCAAACATTCAACTTGTTAGTTTGTTAGTTAACGTACGAGTTTGAAACTTAAGACCATTTCATTTTTCATTTTGCATGCAAGTTTCATTAAGCTCGTGAGATGTTTGTTATGACGATGATAAATTGTATGTTATCTAAGACGTAATGTTAAACATTCAAAACACATTATGCAACTTAAATACATCTAATAGATAATACAAACACTAAACATCCACAAGATATTAATGCAATGGCCACATACACATGAATACAAGTCCACAAGAATACAACTTAGTTTTTATAAAGTTTACATGTTATACAAACTTTTCAAAAAATATTCTAAGTGTGATCTCGATAACTTGTAAATTTGTGTTCTCGATAATTCTCCAATTCAGTGTTCTCGATAACATTTGTATTGAGAGTTCTCGATAACTTTCAAGTTTGAAAGATCTCGATAACTTACAAACCAAATGTTCTCGATAACTTTGAAAAGATTTCGATAGGCACTGTTCACAGGATCTCGATAACTTTTGGGTTTTCGAAAACTTCAAGGATCTCGATAATTTTCTTCGAAATCTCGATAAGTTATAAAAGATCTCGATAACCTAAGTTAGAGGTTTTCGATAACTTATCAAGAATTTCGAAGAAAGTTCTCGATAACTTTGATTTATCGAAATTTCTTATACAAGAAATTTCGAGATTGCATGTAGACGTACGTTTGATGAATATTGTTGTTTCCTTGATTGAACCTGATGCATTTAAGTACAAAAACAGAGTTAAACACATAATCATCAAACATTTCCATGATTTCGATAAACATGCATGAACCCTAAATTATCTAGATCTTTTGTTAACTGATAACATGTTGTTTAAACAGTTAATACATACAATTAAAGCATATTCAAACATGATATGATCATTGAATTAGAACAAACAACAACATATAGAAAACACCCAATTCAACGAATCCTCAAGAACATCTAGATCATGCATAACATGAAATTAAAACGATTCAAGCATACAAACATGTTCTAATAACCTTAACTAACATATCCCACCAACAATATCACACAAACTAACACTATTTCTCAAAAACTCAAATTAGCGAATACTAGGGGTCATCGAAATCCATTGATTCATGTTATAGGTTAAGATTCAAGCTTGGAAACATGATAAGGACAGTTAGAAACATAAAAGCCCTATGTCTAATTAACCTAAACAATCAAAAACAATGATCTCTATTTTTACGTGAACCCTAGGTCTCGAAATCAAGAACACGCAAAATCTAACCATTAACACGTTAATTCCTTGAAAACCCTTCGTTATAATGATGTAAGGATCATGAAATAATTTACCTTTTGAAGATTTATAGTCCGGATTAATGGTTTGATTCTTGGCCGTTTGATGAGTTAGAGAGAAAAGGTGTTTTTTGTTTTTGATAATTATGAAAAAACGGGGGGGGGGAATTTTGGGTGAGATATTTTTAACTTTCACACTATGGCAAGTTTAGTCCCTAAACTACAAATGTTCTATTCTAAGTCCTAACAAATGATATTTAACGGTTACAAAGGGACTTAAGGCAAGAATATCTAACTAAGGTATAACTAGGGTGGAGTAGGACATCAGAAACCACCAAAATTAAAAGCAAAATTAAAAATGCAAAAGCACATCTTTGAGAAAAATTTTGAAATTTTAACGAACATTCTCCCCCTCAACATTTGGTCGTAAAAATGTTGAAAATTTTGAGAGACCAAAGTGTTGAACGAGATCGTGTGCTAGCATTTGTGAACCAAAATGAAAATAAAATTACTAAAGAAAATTAAAAGAAAATCTTTTTGTGTTTTTATAGTTTTTCAATTTTTGTTTTTGTTTTATGAATAAATATTTACAGAAGATATTATTTGTGTTTGACTCCATTAATTGTTTTCCAGAAGAGTTTTTAAATCATCTGGAGTCAAACAACGCATACCAATTCGGTGAACGAGTTCAGTAAACCTAGCCGGTGGTAAAGGTTTAGTAAACAAATCTGCCAATTGGTATTCTGTACCCACGAAGTATAACTCTACTGTACCCTTCTCGACATGCTCTTTGATGAAATGATATCGGAGATCGATGTGCTTAGACTTGGAATGTAGAACTGTGTTACAGGAAATAGCAATGGCACTTTTTGAGTCACAGTACATCGGAATCTTCTCGAACGAGTAGCCATAGTCCATCAGCTGTGTACGCATCCAGATGATTTGAGCACAGCAGGCAGCCATAGCCACATATTCTGATTCGGTAGATGAGAGTGAAGTGCAGTCCTGCTTCTTTGATTGCCAAGACACAAGCTTATCTCCAAGAAACTGTAAACCACCAGAAGTACTTTTTCGTGTATCCATACACCCTGCATGATCAGCGTCTGAAAAAGCAATTAGTTCAAAACCAGAATCCTTCGGATACCAGATCCCCATGTGAATGGTTCCTTTCACGTATCGAAGGATTCGTTTAGCCTCATTGAGGTGACGTTCAGTAGGACGCGACTGATAGCGAGAGCACATGAACACAGCAAATACAATATCCGGTCTGCTAGCGGTTAGATACATGAGCGACCCAATAATACTTCGGTATTTTGTGGGGTCTACCATTTTCCCATGTAAATCCGCATCTAACTTAGTGGTGTTTGACATTGGGGTATTGTATGTGTCACAACTGGTCATTCCATGTTTCTTTATTATTTCAAGAGCATATTTTGATTGACTTAGGAAAATACCACGGGGAGATTGATGAACTTGTAATCCTAGAAAGAACGTAAGTTCACCCATCATCGACATTTCAAAGTTTAGTTTCATTAATTTTGCAAAAGCATTAGAGTACTTTTTGTTAGTAGATGCAAAAATAATGTCGTCTACATAAATTTGTACGATTAAAACGTCTTCCCCGTGTCTTTGGATAAATAAAGCTGGATCTATCAAACCTTTGGTAAAACCATTAGTAAGTAAGAAAGCAGTAAGTTTGTCATACCATGCCCTGGGGGCTTGTTTGAGACCGTAGAGAGCCTTCTTAAGTCGATAGACATGGTTTGGATGCTCTCGGTCTACAAATCCTTCCGGCTGACTGACGTATACCTCCTCACGTAACTGACCATTCAAAAATGCTGTTTTGACGTCCATTTGGTACACGATCATGTTTTTGTGTGCAGCGTATGCCAGAAAAATCCGTACAGCTTCAAGTCTAGCAACGGGTGCGAAAGATTCTTCAAAGTCGATTCCTTCCTCCTGACTATAACCTTTAGCTACCAATCGGGATTTGTTGCGTATGACATACCTTCTGCGTCCAACTTATTCTTCCATATCCATTTAAGTCCAATCACATAAACTCCATCCGGTCTTTCAACTAATTCCTAGACTTCTAGTCTCTTGAATTGGTTGAATTCTTCTTGCATAGACTCAATCCAATTATCATGTGTCATTGCTTCCTTGATGCTTTTTGGTTCAGCATGAGAGATGGTGAGTGCATACATGCAGTGTTCGGCATCGGAGTGAAGTTTATGTCGAGTCATCACTGGAGCTTGGGGATGACCAATAATGTTGACAATTGGGTGATCACGTGTCCAATGATGTGTTGACGGGTGAGGGTTATGGAACTGCTGCACATTAGTCGATTCCAAGTCCCGTGTTGACGACTCGGGAATATCAGAAAGTTTCGGAGTCGGTGCAAACGGATTAAAGAATGCATTGGGATCGTAATTTGCAGGTTCGGGTACTTCAAGTTGATTCAGATGTTCAGGTGCATTGTATGAGTTGGAGTCTGTCTGTTCATCTGCTGTTGGTGAATCTGTTGGAGGTGCATCAGTTTCTACAGTAGTTGTAGTAACGGGTGTATCAGGCACTGGAATAGTGGCAGTTTGAGCAGCGGAATCGGTGGATACATTTTGTGCACGAATCTCAAAAGAGTCATCAAACAGTGGAGTGAACAGCGTTTCCAATTCTTGACGGGTTAAAGGTAAAGGTGCATCTGAACGATCTGGGAAATTTAAACGGTTAAGTTCGGGTCCTAAGCTGTTGCGCTCAGAAGCCATATCAGTGAGCTCATCAAAATTAGCGTGTATAGTCTCTTGAATCTCTCTGGTCCGACGGTTGTATATCCGAAACCCCTTAGAATTTTCACAATAACCAATAAAGATTCCTACATCAGCCTTAGCTTTAAGCTTTCCAAAGTCATCACGATCGTTGTTCGGGTAACATAGTGCACCAAAGACATGAAGGTGTTGAACATTGGGCTTACGTTTGTGGACAAGTTCATATGGTGTGCGATTGTGTCGTTTGTTGATCATACATCGATTCTGGGTATAACATGCTGTTGAGACGGCCTCTGCCCAAAGATAGTCTGGTAGTTGTGCATTGATCAGCATTGTGCGGGCGGCTTCCACTAAAGTACGGTTTCGTCTTTCGACCACGCCATTTTGTTCGGGAGTCCGAGCAATAGATGTTTGATGAACAATACCTACCTTCTCAAAATAATCCCGAAGGGTTTGATTCTTGAATTCAGTTCCATTGTCTGTTCTGACGATTCTGACGGTGTTTCTAAGCTGAACTTGAATTTTGGTGAGAAAAGTGACTATCATGGATGGAGCTTGGTCTTTAGTACGAAGAAAGTAGACCCAAGTCCATTTTGAGAAGTCGTCTACTATGACAAGAATGTAACGTTTCCCGTTGATCGTTTGTACTCTCATTGGTCCGCACAAATCCATATGTAATAGCTGAAGAACATGATCCGTACTGGGTTCTTGTTTTGAAGCAAGATGTGCACGTTTGCTCTTTCCTTGTTCACAAGCAGGACAAAGGTGATCTTTAGCGTATCTGAATCTGGGGAGTCCTTCAACCAATTTGTGTCGAGCCAGATCAGTCATGGTTTTGAAGTTGAGATGTGACATTCGTTTATGCCATAACCATGATTTTGTAGATTCGGCCTTAGAAAGTAAGCAGATGGGAGAGGAAGCAATCATATCAGACATTGAAATGGTATAAAGACTGTTGCTGCGAGTGCCGGACATTAGATCGTTCCCTTGTAGATCACGTACGAAACAAGTTTTCTCCCTGAATGCAACTTCTAAGTCACCGTCACAAAACTGACCGACTGAAAAGAGATTGTGACCAAGACCTTCAACATAGTATACACGGCTGATTTCAATATTCCCACTGACATAATCTCCATACCCCATAATAGCAGCGAAGTGATCATTCCCGAATCTGACAGTACCAATGAACTTTGATACAAAGTTTCTTAACAGTTTGAGATCGCCTGTCATATGTCGGGTACATCCGCTATCAACAATCCAGAGAATGATTTGCACCACCTGCATCACACGAAGGAGACGACGATGGCACAATGGTAAGGGTGGAACCCGATGAAGTAGTGGGTTCCGGTTGGTTAGAAACACATGATATAACAACTTTAGGAATCCAAGCAAAATTATGCATCTTAGTTAACCAACGCTGCCACTTCCAACTAGATTGCGCTTTCTTCTTAGTGAATTCGCTAAGTGAAGGCAAGTTCTTAGGATTGCTGGGCTTAACTACAGGGGTAGCAACTACATCCTCAGAAACTACAGGGGGCGTTAATCCTAGCTTAGATTTTGAAGCAGTAGTGGGCCTAGATTTTTTGCCTTTTGTAAGTTTCTTAAGACGTGTTAAAAGAGAAGTAGCAACACACTTAGAGTGATCACCAGATAGCATAGATTTACGACAAAACACACAAGATGCATTAAACGATAAAGAAGTACGAGATACATCATTCGTTACAGACAGATTCGGATTACAAGTTGCCAAATCACAATCTAAATCTATAGTAACATGATTATTATTCAAATTCCTAGGGTGAGCTTCTACTTCCATAGCTTTTAAGTTCTCTCTCTTACGTCGCAAATTCCTATTCTTCTTTTTCTCTTTTTGGTGCTTGGATCTGCTAACGCTAGGAGGGATAACTAGTCCTGGAGAGGTGGAAGAACTCATGTTAGAATTATGAATAGCTGTATCGTTACTAGTGTTATCTGTCCTATGTTTTTCTGGTGCAACAATCTTAGTATTTGCAGACTTTTTCTTTTCAAGATTTTTAATTTTCTCCTTCAATTCAATAATGATGTGCGTTTTGTCCTGAATTGTGCTGTCAAGCTTTCGGTTTAAGTAGAAATATTCATCTCGACTCTTTTGCCAAAAATCTGTTACTTCTTGCAATTCAGCAATCTCTTTTTCATATTTAGAAATCTGACTTTTAAGTTCCTCATTTTCATTTGAAAAAGATGTCGAAGTTTTAAGATTTTGCAATTCAAGTTCAAAAACAAGACTTTGGTTTTGACACCATTCTAGTTTTTTGTTGAGTTGAAAGATTTCATCTGAAAGTTTTTTCTGCACATCATCATTTTGTTGTCGGAGACTCATGTTCTCATTTTTTAATGTCTCAACTGTTTTATTCAACAACCCAATATCATCACAGTGTTCAGAAACAAGCATATCAGTACCACATTCATAAAGAGAATTCATTACCACAGATATAATATCATAATTGAGGACACGTTCCATGAGACGATCATTTTCATTTTGCAAAAATTGATTTTGACGTTGATAAAATGAAATTGATTTTTCTGTTTCTTGAAAAATATCCATCATTGAAGACACTTCTTTTTGAAGATCCTGTTCCCAGAGTTCAGCACATAATCGTAGATGTTGAACGTGAGGTAAAAATTGTTTTTGAAACACCTCTCGCCGTTCACGCTCATGAGGAGCAATAAATGTGAAAACAGTGATTTCTGAATTACGATCAACAGCATCTTGTAAAAATTCAATATCTTCCATAAACGTTTGGAAATACCGAAGTATCTTGCACGTTTTAGGAAGAGGTTGAACATTTTCTGGTTTAGTTAAAAGACCATTGTTTTGAACTACTGGTGTGAGGGAAGCTTTATAAGAAGGAAGATCTTCTGGTAATATAAAATACGGTTGTTCAACATTCTCTTTTTGAGGTGTAAAAGTTTCATTAATAGAAGGCATTTTTGAGTAATCAAAAGGTTTGTTGAAATCAACATTTTCCATTTTAGATCGAGTCTCGTCCTCTATTTCCAATTCTTCCTCACGATCATAAACAACAGCACGAATAACAGTATCATCAAAGAAATGGTTTGCACTATATATCTTCGGAATCTCGGTGAGTGCTTTGTTTAAAAAACTGGGTGATTCACTACCAATGGCAAAACCATGGCCGGTGTTTGACCGTTTTACAGAAAGTTTATGAATGGTTGTAATTGAATTACCAGTTTTATATACAACATTCTGAAACTCTTTGAGTTGACTCGTCAATTCAACAATTTCATCTAAATATGATTTAACTCTATCCCTTGAAAT
The DNA here is from genome assembly GCA_014162995.1 of Artemisia annua. Taxonomy (NCBI): domain Eukaryota; kingdom Viridiplantae; phylum Streptophyta; class Magnoliopsida; order Asterales; family Asteraceae; genus Artemisia; species Artemisia annua. The sequence goes on from LBNU01000287.1 coordinate 34,287, forward strand.
CTGTTTATGTTCCTGAAAATCCGCTTGACAAGTTGACAACTCATTTTTGGTTTGCAAAATGACATCTTCGAGTTGAGCAACTTGTTGTTTATGTACAAAAGCTTGTTGTTCAAGTTGTAAAGCTAAATCATTTTTAGATTCCATTATGTTGCCAATTTGAAATTCGAGATCCTTTTCACGACGATAAGATTCTTTAAAAGCATTTTCAAAGCTCTTTTCGTTATCAATGAGTTTAACAGCGTTATTTAATTGTATATTCAAACACTCGAGATCCCTAGACAATGATGCATTCTTCTCTTTCAATCTCGCATTTAATTCTTGACATTTTATATTTTGAGATTGACTGGCCATGAGAAGTGTCCGAAGGTCTGAATCTGGATCAGTCATAGAAGCAAGGGGTTTAAGATGAGCATTGTTGTCGTTTACATGATTAGTGTGAGAATCATCAATTGAGACATCTGAGTTAATTTGATCATCATCAAATGTAACGACTGTGTCCAATTGATAATTTTCGTCTGTAGAGAACAATGCATCATTTTGAACCGATTGTTTCGATGTAGATGCAGATGCAGATGGGGTGACAATATCATGTATAAGGCATGAATTAAAGTCGTTTACCTGAGACAGAGTGTCAGAATCATATACTGGACCTGATTCAGTGATGTGGAGTTCCTGCATGTTGGCCATAAGCATAACAGCAGCATTAGCTTCGAGATCTTCCATGTCATCATCAGACTGAGCATTGGCCATGAAGCTGTTGTCATTCTGTTTATTTGTGCCTCTAGCTTCCTCCTGAAGAGCTAATAGAAGTTGCTGTTTGTGATACTTACTGCCCTGAGTTCTTGGAGAAGGACATGCAGTAGCCATATGACCGACTCCATTGCAGTTAAAGCACTTAATGATCTGATTCCCTGATGTATCATTCCCATTATCCCCAAAATCAACCTTCTTCTGAGATGAGCCAGAGTTGTTCCTGAAGCTTCCTCCATTGTTGTTAAACCTCTGTCCAGAACTATAACCACCAGAATTGAATCTCCCACTGTTACGGTTTTGAACCTCAACACGGCCATCATGAATCACAGCTTGATTCCTTGTATTAGACGATGATCGGAGACGATTGTTGGACTTGTTAGAAAATTTGCTGAAAGCTCTAGCAATGAGTGCTATTCCCTGATTAAGGCTGTTGAAGTCCTCGTCATCATCATCATCATGTGATTGGTACAAGGGATCATTGTTGTGTGATAGGTCAAGTTGTGTTGGTTGTTGTTGTGAAGAGAGATCATAAGATGAAGTCTTATTCTGAATAGGGTAATTGAAGTGATTCTGTTCAACTGAGTAATCGTGAAGTTGCATGGATGAATTCGGAACATGTGAGTGAGCAACCAATGCTAATGAGTTTGATGTTGGAGACGGTGAAAGGGTTCCTCTCTGAGCACGGTCTTTGTTCACTTCTGACTCATGGTGTTTGAGATAATCATACAACAATCCATACGGTGCATCATGAAGATTCTTTGCCTGACGAACAAAAGTCACATATCGCTGCCAATCCGGTCCAAGACACCCAAGAAACTTAGTGTTAACGGCAATCTTTGGTAGTGTGATGTTGTGTCTGTCGAGGTCATTTATGATATTGGTGAAGCGGTGATAGTATGACTCAAGTGATTCCATTGGCTCTATCATGAAGTGTGTGTATTCCATGTAAAGTTTGGATTCCATATCCTCCTGATTCAACTGAGTTCCTTCCATTAGTAGATGAACGTGTTCTGTTAGCTTTGTATTTTTATAATATGAAGTGTAGGTCATTAAAGTCTAATATCATGTAATAGGTTGCGTTAGAAAGCGTTTCAAAAGTTATATGTTCAAGTTAGCATAAACTAGGAAGTTCAAGGGCTAAACATGTAAAAGCCTAAATCTAATATTCCTAGTGCTTTATATTGTATTGTAAGCCTTCATTTGAATGTTGAGCTTCATTTGCAATACACACACATAGTGCTTATCTTTTACATGAAGTCTCCACTCTCTCTCTCTCTACTCTCTCTCTAGAATAAGCTTGATTAAGTTGTGAAATAAGTTGTATCCAAGGTCCTACAAGTGGTATCAATCGCCAAGGGATAGATTTAGGTTGATATAGATTAGCTTGGTTAGTTTTTTTTTGATTCGTATGGTTCATCTTTTGGGTCGTTGGTTTGCTTGTTTTGATTAGGTTTAATGGTTTTTGGTGTTTTAAAGGCTTAAGATTCGTTAGGTGTGTTTTACAACTCGTTTGGCTCGTTAAAAATCACAACAGTACGTACTCAAGGAGTTTAAGGGTTTAATAGCGAGTTTGAAAATTTAGGG
>LBNU01000293.1:4361-14739 GCA_014162995.1 Artemisia annua
TTGGTGTGTATAGAAAAAGTATTTTTGTAGGGTATGTTTTTTGTAGTGTAGCTCGCCCTTACTGTGGCACCCAATCGCTGGAGAGAGAAAGGTGACGTGACAGTAAAATTGGAAGGGATTGTTTCTCGTTACTGCATCCAGCTTTAAAATGGTGGTTTAAAAAAAAAATGTTGTTATCATTGCCATATCCGACATTTTACATCATGTACCCTCTTTTATCTCACTGTATTAGTAGAGCAAGATAGTTTTTAAGAGTTTTTTTGTTTCGCATATATATATATATATATATATATATATATATATATATATATATATATATATATATATATATATATATATATATATATATATATATATATATATATATATATATATATATATATATATATATATATATATATATATATATATATATATACTTCATTATTTATGACTTGTCAAATTTTATTTTTTTCGTATTTTTTTTATCAAGTTATACCCAATTTACTTAAAATAAGACAGTTTTTAGAGGTTTTTTGCTTGGTATTTTTTGTGTTTACTATTTTTAACTTATCAAACTTACATTTTCTGTTTCGATTTTTTTATTATTATAAAATTTTTTATTATTTTTTATTTCATAGCTTTATAACCAAAACAAAATTAAAAATTAAAATAAAATAAAAAATTAGGGTTATTGGTGGTACTTTAAGGTAGGTGATTTGCACACTCCATCAATTGATTTGCATACTAAAAATGTTTGTGTCATGACTTTTATACCCATACATCACTTGGTGGAGTGTGAAATCAAAACACAAATATTAAGGGTATAAAGGTCATGACACAAAATTTTGAGTGGGCAAATAAATTGATGGAGTATGCAAATCACTTCCCGTACTTTATGGGTACTAATATCACATCAAGTAATGCTACAATCCACAAAATAATCTTAAAGAAACATCCACAAAAAAAGGTGGCATGTTTTGATTGGGTTAATAAAAAGAAGAGATATAAATTATTTGAAAAGCCACCAATCAAAACATACTACCTTATTTTTGTGGATGTTTCTTTATAGTTATTTTATGGATGTAGCATAGCTCTTTTTTAAATAGTGCATCTTTTCAAATACTTGTTATCTCACAAAGCACTACGATCGGCTTTGAGCTAAATGGAATTTTTTCATTTGTTTTCTGCTAGTTATAAGTTTCGTGCATGTACGAGATTTTAACATTAATTGAACTCAGTGTGAATATGCACAGTTTTAATGAACATGTATTTTTTGTAAAGAAAAATTATATATAACAATATTTTTATTTTCATATATCTTTACTTAAAACATTGAAAGTAATATAAAGTTATAATTAACCATTCCATTATAAGTCAGTGTGAAAGTTGTTGTTCTTATATACCAATTGTACATATATATATTTAAGGAATATAATGGGGCTCATTATAGGTCATTACAAAAAATTTCCACTAGAGTTAAGTACTGTACATTTTTATTCCTTGTGGTTTGCTGGGTATTTTACTTTTGATACAATTTTTCAAATATTCGGATTCAGAAAGTGATACTTTCATTTTAGGTTTGGTCCATTTTGTTGTTGTTTGTTAATTTGACTTATTTTGAGCGGTTAAACAACATATAATGACTAAAATACCATCATCTTGGTATTATAAATGACTAAAATGACTTTATTTCATTCTTTCTTTCTATTTATCATTTTTTTTAATTTTTTTTAATAAACATCACTCTATTATAAATTCACAAGATTTATAAGAAATTAATGAGAAGTCGAGATATTATTATTGTTGTTATTATTGTTGTTGCTGTTGTTTTTGTTTTCATATTATCATATTTTCTCACCACTTCTAATCATCCATTATCATATTTTTCTCACCACCACCAATCATTAAAAGATACCTAAATCCATCAACAATAAATCATTCTTAACTACTACAAAATACCTAAAGCAATCATCATCTTCTTCTCACTACCGAACCTCAGCACCATCAGTCGCCACCTACACAACCACCTTCCTTTAGATCTATGGTGGCCGAATGTGTGCCCACCTCCATAGGTCGGTTATGTGGTGTTCGGATGATTGACCACCCCTTCTTCCATCTCCATCACATGCCGCCCCCACCACCACCTACTACCTCCACCACCACCATCTGCAGCTTCCTCCTCTGGCTCCGCCAACTAACATGGTGCCCAGATCAGGGATGTTTGTGTGTTATTTTATTTAGAAGAGTTTTCAACTTTTCGTAAATAACATAGAAAAAAAATTATATTGCTAGTAAAGTAAAGATGCAGATTGTTAAAAGTTTCTAATAGAGATATTTAATTAGTGTGGATAGAAAGAAAAGAAATGCAATTTTTATTAAATTATTTAGAAAGTTTACATCAAACTCAATAGATCGAAGTTCAAATAAAACAATACAAGTATAAATTAATGTAAACATTAGAAGTCACATAAGTTCCATTAATTCTTTTCAACGTAGTATGCAGTCGGGTTGACGTCCTTGAACCTCCTTCCAACCAAACTGATTCCCACAACGTCTTGTTGATTACCCGGAGTAGTACTAGCAGATTTTTCATCTACTTTAGATTTATTTTGTGGACCTATGCCGGTGAATCCAGGAGCATTTGCATGGTTTTCAACATAAGTACTATTTAAGCTAGGTTTAGATGCAATACCTCGACCAAAACCATCCACACCCGGTGCTGCTTCATGAACAGCGGATCGATTATTAGTTGAAAGAAGCCCACTAGTCGTGGAGTTTCCTGCCCGGGGAAAAGCTGATGAGTACGATGGAAGTTGACGATTAACTTTTTCATTGTCAGGAACGCGTAGTTGACTATCTCCCGTGTAGCTCTGAATCACCACACCTTGAATTTCCGGAGCTGGTGCCACTTGGGGTTCATTTTCACTCGTGATGATGCTCGAAGAACGTGACAAATGAGCGGTGGACAAGGTAGGTGCTGAACTCATTTTGAACAGGAAGAAGAGAGATTTCTGGTGGGATGTTTTAGCACATATAATTAGATCATGCTTATATAGACTTGAGAAGCAGTATACAAGTCAACGTGTAACATGGGAATGAGTCATATAACCAATGTTTGAAAACCAAACCGGACATCAAATTGGTCCCTACACCGAGTCAATGGTTTAACCTTATATATTACTCCGAACAATATGTACATGATTAAAGCTGAAAATTGATGACATACGACAGTCCCAAACACCATCAATTCACAGCATAAAAAGAGAAAATACATCTCATTTCATACCATGCTATCATCTATACATATCGTATATGTTGACAATAACTTACAGGTGTTTTGACATATCAGTAGTACACTACAAGAAAAAGGCCTTTTAGTGACACCATTTTTAATGACACACAAAAAAAGTGTAAGTGAAAGTACATGTTTACTTACACTTTTAAAAAAGGTGTAAGCAAAAGTTTAACTTTTACTCACACTTTACATAAAATGTAAGCAAAAGTCTAGTTATACCTACACTTTTAAAAAAGTGTGAGCAAAAGTCTAATTTATACACACACTTTTTAAAAAGTGTAAGTAATAGTCTTACTTTTACCCACACTTTTTAAAAAGTGTGAGCAAAAGTCTAATTTATACACACACTTTACGTAGAGTGTGAGAAAAAGTGTAGTTTTACTCACACTTTTTAAAAAGTGTAAGTAACGGTCTTACTTTTACTCACATTTTTTAAAAAGTGTGAGCAAAAGTCTAAATTATACACACACTTTATATATAGTGTGAAAAAAGTTGTAGTTTTTACTCACACTTTTTAAAAAGTGTAAGTAATAGTCTTACTTTTACTCACACTTTTTAAAAAGTGTAATTAATAGTCTTACTTTTACCCACATTTTTTAAAAAGTGTGAGCAAAAGCGTTTTTTTTTTTTTTTTTTTTTTTTTTTTTTTTTTTAAATGTTAATGAAAAGTACGATGTGTATATGTACTTGTTAAAAAATGTAAATACGAGGTTCGTTTTTATTTACAAGATCGTCAGATTTTAATTGTATTAAATCAACTGAAAACCGAAACGAACCGATCCAACCCAAACCGAACCAACCTTACTAGGTTTGGTTTTCTGCTTTACATATTTCTGGTTTTCGGATTCGGTTTGCTCGGTTCGATTTGAGCCAAAAGAAAAAAACACACCTAAACCATCTAAACTGAACCGGTTCACTTAGGTTTCAGTTTGACTCAGTTCACTTTGATTTGGTTCTCGATTAATGTTTTTCTCACAATCAGTTTTCAATTCAGTTCGGTTTTGAGCCGATGCTCGGCCAATTTTACTACACTTAAATAAAAATATGAATACATATGTTTTGTCTATTTTAAAATTATATATCATTTAACTCTAATAACTATTAACATAATTAAAATATATATTTTTTTTAAATCAGTTACTTTATCAACAAAAAATATGTCTCATTTTACTAGCGTTGCACCATCCCTATTTGTTTTTTTTTTACTGTTAATTTTATTCCATTACTTTTTCTCTCTACAAAATGGATGTATTCACTGTTCTTCAAATAGCCGTTAAATCTCTTGTTCATCACTTTAAAATTCCATTTCTTCAATAAATTCATTACTATTCACCAAACGTCTTCATCAAATTCATTAGTTTAGCCGTTAATTCTCATGCTCAGGTATTCATTTCTTCATCAAATAGCAGTTTAATTTGTGAATTTGAACTGAAATTTAGATTGTTAATTAGTTCGTTATAGGTTCGTAGTTACATGTATTTAGTTGTGATTGGTTGAATGTGAAGTCTAAAAGTGTTGTTAATTGTTGCATATAAGGTGTTTGATGATATGCCTAACTCAAGTGAAACTATATTAGATGAAACGCTAGAATACTCTTTGTTTGAAAAATGCTAGAATCACCTCAAGTGTAGTAGGATTAGGGCGTTAAAAGAGATGATTAAGGTTTTGGATGGGGATGTTATGGATTCGGCTTGTCACAATAATGTTTCTTGGTGTTTTTGTATGTTTTAATTTAAAGGTCATTGGTTAGTGGTAAGTTCGGTTCCACGTATTGAGAGGTTGTAGTGGAATTTATCTTGTAATGGAACTTATTTTTTGTTAAATGTGAGTGAGTCTAATAGAAATTTTGATGTACAGCTTTATCGTTAGTAAACGTAGGTAAGAGAATGAGATTTGCGTGAGGGGATAGTGTTAACTTAAATGTGGTGCACCGGTACTAATGTTTGTGCACAGTTTTTAGATGCCTGTACTCCAATGTGTAAAGTGTATTGTAGGAGCAATTAGCTTATTTGATAGACTTTATGAGCTTATTGAACATTTGATAAGCTTATAATATCATTTTTTATGGCTTTTGAATGAGCTATTAGCTTGGGCTTATGAACTTAAAGACACTATAAGCTCAAGTTGATAAGCTTGTAAGCCGTTAAAATGAGCTTACTTGCTTATCAAATTTTCAATAAGTTCATAAGCCCATCGAATAAGCAAAGGCAAAGGAGAATGGCATGTGAGGGGGAAATAGACAGTTGTTTCGGTGAGAAAAGTAAAAAATAATTGGAAGACTTGAAGCTAAGGCGAAGGAGAATGGCATGTGAGGGAAATAATGTTGTGTGGATTAGTAACTCGAAGGAACTTGTTTACACTAATCTTTTACAACTATCTTTTATCTTAGCTGGGAGTCTGGAACTAAGTTTCTGTTAAGTAGGAGTTGAACTGATATGCTTATGTATTTTAGCAATGATAGAAGAGAATATGAGTTTTGCATAGGTGTTTACTCAAACTTAATGTGATGCTAATTTTGTTTGCACGGTTTTCTAGTTGCATGTACTTCCGGTTGTGAATAGCAGATAGCTGTAGTAAGAGCACTTAATGTGATGCTAATTTTGTTTGCACGGTTTTTATATCTGATCCTGTGAATCCTCTTTTGGGCTAAATCCACACCTCATATTGAACTTTCTTTCGTTCTTGTGAATATCTTCTTTCGTTCTGTGACTTTCAGCTATTTTCTTTTGGGCTAAATCCACATCTCATATTGAACTTTTTTTATGTGTTAAATACGATTTCAAAGAAAGTTAGGTGTTCGAGTTCTGTATATAAAAATTATATGCTTGAATGAATTACAGATACTGTTCGAAAGGATCAGCAACCATCAGGGCTGTATTCCCTTATCCAAATGATGTCATGTCAATCTTAGTTCAGGTATGCTCCATGGAAAACTGTGTAAATGTATTTTACAATAAACATATTCTTGTAACTCATGTCGTTGTTATCACAGAGATTAATGGAGGATCGAATTCCAAGTCTTTTAGGTTGCATTTGCTCATTTAGTATGGATGAATGATTATGCCTAATATTTCCTTTATCTATTTTCGATTCAGTATCTCAGAGTGCTTGCAGTAGGATATGAAAGAACACACGAACTAGCAAAAGATCTCCGAAGTGTGGGATGTGGTGACCTGTATGTTGAAGGTACAACATAACTTTAAACACACTCCTACCTCTTTTATAGATGAATTTATGACTCAAAGCGTGACATAGGCGGCATGTACAATGCCAAATGAAAGGATGTAGAATATCATATAATATATAACGGGTTTTTCTTAAAACCGCCAACATAATTTTTCATTTGTCCCATTTTAGTCATTGTACTATGTTATGTTATTGTGGACTTCTAAGTCATTATAACTGTTTCATGTCTGATTAGGTCATTCCATAACCCGTAATGTTAGTATTTTCATTCAAGTTTTCAGAATATAGATAAATATAATATTTTGAAACATAATTTTTAACGTTAGTATAAAATTGATCATTTGATGACTTGGATGTACCAAAAAAGAACAATGCTGAGACAAATGAAGAAGTATGTTGGTATTTATTGCAAAAAAGTCTATATACTAAGTGTAAATGCTGGATCGTACTCGATGGTCAGGATATCTCTCTATACAGGTCTAACAGAAGCTTTTTTTCTTGAGCACAAAGATTACTAAGTTGAGTTTGAGCATGCCTCTATGAGACAACTGTACAACTGCATGTACAACAGTACAAGGTTTTATTTGATAGTTTACCACATCCTTTCTTTTGTTCCCTTTTCTGTTTTCATTCTCATTCTCATTGATTACATTATGTTTTTTTTTCCAGAGTGGTAGCATATCATGTCCTTGAGTCAGCATACACTGCAGTGGAGTGGAGGGTATTAACAAACAATCTTTCCTAACTGAATTGGTATGACTAAGTTTCTTCTGTGTATTTTCTCTTAAACCCAGTTCAAGTGATGCATGTTAAACCGCTTCTTCTGATTCATACAGTCATATTATTATGTGTGGTGTAATTCTTTCATGACTTAGTGCATGAGAAACATTGCTGAACTTTATATCTACATTGATTTTATGATTTCACGTTTCTTGACTCTCTAATTGATGGACACACAGTAATTCTTGAATTTTTTTTAGCTCTAGTACACTCGCAAATTTGACATTAGTTATATTGTATTAATCTTTTATACTATGTGAGTGTATACAGTTCCTGTGTTCCGTTTTATGCCCGTTCTTTAGGTTCGCTGGCTTTCATACAGGAAATTGGTTTTCAAGTATCTGGCCTCAAACGTCAACTATAATTATCAATCCGTTTCATGTATTCACATGATTCAGCATCATTTTAATTTTGATGTTACACTTCCTAGTGATATTGTTAATGAATTTGTACTGTAGATCGGCAAAGTTAATATCCAAAGCATGAAAACTTCTGAATTTATGGAAGATTGTTGTTGGAACATTATTGTGTATGTTATCATAACAAGCGCATTAATAATCTGCATGCCTGCCCATCCAGCCACCTATATTACTATTAGCATATCTGGAATTTTGTTTTCATTCAATGCTGAGACTGATTATTTTGCGCAGAAAACGCAGAGGTGCCTGGAGCTAAGAAGCTTGTTATAACAGATGAGTACTTTCAGCTGGGTTGACTCAAGCTCTTGTGATGCGTTTTAGACAACATGAGGAAACTGTGGCATGAGAAGGTATGCATTGATGACAGCATGGTTTACAATACATATAAAAAATACATGATGATGTAAAAGTTGGTTGATTTATATATTTTCTTTTCTTTCAGGTACTGGACTAGCCGGAATGAGGCAAAGGGATCTGATACAGTGGTATGTTGGTTAGCAGAATAGTTATTGTAGGATACATGTGAAGAGAATAGTTAGGCATCAAGTTGTTCATCGGGTTTAGGTTTAGGAAATGTCATATCAGGTTGGGTAATGGGTCAAAATGGGTCAAATGGGTGATTTATGCTATTAGTACCCTTAATTGGTCTGATTGTTTATCTGCAGTCTCGTCTAAGTTATTGTAGGATATACATGATGTACTCGAATTTGCTCGGTCTATATTGATATATGGTTGAAATACCAAGTATGTTTCAATCTCAGTTTTGTTGTCAAGTATCAGCTTTTCATGTGATAATTTTGAATTAATATAGCAGATTAAAATGTATGTGTATATATAGCCTATAGTGACACATGTATGTGTCAATAATAGACACAACCTATCCTGACACTATTTAAGTGTCAATAAACTGTGTCACTATATACTTTTACCGCCTGGACTTTTATTGACACTTTTTATAAGTGAAGGTGAAAAAATAATATATTTAGTGACACTTTTTTGGACATTTTCTGACACTTTTTGTGTGTCACTATATGACTTTTTTCTTGTAGTGGTAGCTTAAAAAACTATGAAAGCATTACTCATTGAAGTGGAATAAAAGGTTTTGAAAGAAATAACTTATTTTTGTTTCCCACACTCCCATATCCTCGGTTGTAAAAAAGTTTGAAAGAAATCTAAGCTAAGCTCTATATTCTGAAAGCCCTTTGGTTATATTTCAGAAAATGGGCCTTGATCCGGTTCACACGGTTTCACCCGGTTTTATCTGATTATAAAAAACCTGCCCGTTCGTTTTTGGAGGGTTTAGCCGCTATTTGAAAACCGGCCTGGCTCCGGTTAAACAGGTTGAACCGACCGCTCCGGTCCGGTTCTCAAAACCATGGTCATAACTTGTTCTATTTCATTTATCAAATCATAAAATAATTCTACACAAACCATGCACTTGGGTTTATTGGGATTTAAAATAGGCGATTTCTAAATATAATATGAGAGTTGAACACAAAATGAATATTTAAATGATCAATCATGATAGTTGTGTTCATACACCAATTGTTTAATTTCCTTCTGTTATTGCTGTGTCGTTTCCTAATGTCTTTGATTTTGATAAGGGAATTTGTTATACGCAGTCGTTGTGTTTGTTTTTAAATTTTGGTCTAAAACAAAAAGTCCAAGACCTATATGGAAACGAACAAATTAAGGTTAAAAGATGCAAGTGATGATTGCACGATGGTTCTTTTAATGCAAAATTATCATTAGATTAAGTTTCTAATGGTTATTTTAATGCAAATTTAGACATCGATATACCGGACTAAACATGTCGTCTAAAAGCATTTTCGATGTTAACAGTAAAATTTTGAGAGTAAAATACTTCGTTGGTCCCTGAACTTTCCACAAAACATCGCATGACACCTTAACTATTTTTTTTAGTCGTCTGGAGTCCAAATAGTGAAAAAAGTTTTTGTGGACTTAAATTTGGTGCTTTGTTTTGTCTTTAGTGAAGGGCATTATGGTCATTTCATATATTTTGTAAGTGTTTGATTTCACATATTTGGGTTTGATGTTTAGTTTTTGCATGGGTGTATTCCTTGCTGCTGAATGTAATGTTACTCCATTGTGATGATGTTGAAAGTAGGCTTCTGGCTAGTAAAACTATGTTGTTGATGTTCGAGGCTTTCATGGAAGTGATATCTAAAAATGTTGTTGCGATTATATTTGACGTCTGGTCATGTGTTGATGTGGACTGTAGTTGCCTTTCTGTTTCAACTAGTAACTTCAATATGTAGCACAATCTTGCCGATTGAGTTTTGTCTGCGCACCACCGCCATTCACATACCATGAACAATATTAATAATAGAATTATACCGTGGGTGAGATTATAAAGCAGACTATATGTGCATGTAATTTCATAGACAAGACTCCGCCCAACTTACTGAGGAGCGTTCCTGTCGGCTGAAGTATGACGCGAACGACGATGGTCCGCTGAGAGAAGGCTTTGTGACCCCAAGATTTACTAGTTGAGATACAAAAGATGATGGCCTCAATACATTCCACCGTAAGCTTCTTAGCAACTATCTGATTGTGTTAATGGCGTCTCCTGAGAACTGGATGCTCCGCAAGCAAGTCTAGCTTATTTCGGATGTGAATAAGACTATACTACCTGTTAAACAAATTAACACCCAATGATACATTAATCAATTGTTCAATCAGGCTAAACATATGT
>LBNU01000293.1:14750-38472 GCA_014162995.1 Artemisia annua
AAGGATTATATAATATAAATACAATATATAACATCATATATAGATATCAATTACATATATATTAGCTATATATATACTATTTATATATATATATATAATATAACATATAAATATGTATATATACTAATATACTATATAATATATATCTATATAATATAGTATATATATTATATATATAATAATATACGTATATACTATATATAATACTATATCTAGTATATCATATTTTACTAGCCTGTTGGGCCATTGAAGTATTGATGGTTAGGGCCTGATAAGCTCAACTGATCTAATATAGTTTTCAGCATCCTCTTAATGATCCTCTGACTTTGGCACAACATCAGTTTCTTAATGCCTTTCTTCCTCGATCAGCGCAATCACTTTGACCTGACATAATTCTTGATAGCTTTGTGTGACATCGCTCGGTCGTGTCTAGGCTTGGTGAAATAGTATATTTTGGGCTTCTTGATGTGAAATTACAAGCGATGGGAAGTTCACGATTATACTATATGAGCTTTCTCAAGTATAAATACCCAGCAGGATTTGAACCATACCTTTCCGCAGATAAGGACTCATAAGCTCATCCCATGCCTCCCAAAGTAAAAATGTGACACTCCTCATATGATGAATAACCCTACAAGGCCCGGAATCCGCTGAGCGAAAGAGGTGTTTTGAAGGAGTGTTTTAATCTTTTCAAATCCAGAAATTCTATTTCCAGAGCAGAGATCCATTGTGTAGAGGCTTCTTGAACAGCCTTTGCAAGTGCAGCAAGGTTTGTTATTTGATTCACAGTTCAAAGCCATTGCAAATACTCTAACAGTAGATGTCTTCCCAGTTCCATACGGGCCATGGAATAAATAAAGAGGAGCACATACATTGCAAGGAATACACCCATGCAAAAACTAAACATCAAACCCAAATATGTGAAATCAAACACTTACAAAATATATGAAATGACCATAATGCCCTTCACTAAAGACAAAACAAAGCACCAAATTTAAGTCCACAAAAACTTTTTTCACTATTTGGACTCCAGGCGACACCAAGTTTCACTATTTGGACTCCAGACGACTAAAAAAATAAAAGTTAAGATGGCATGCGATGTTTTGTGGAAAATTCAGGGACCAACGAAGTATTTTACTCAAACTTTGATATTAGATAATAACTGTAAGAGTTCAATGGTATGAAAATTGAACAACATTTTTGCACACTTTAGAATATTTAAATGCATTAACTCAATATTGGAGATGCTAAAAAGTTTATAATAGGATTAATGCATTTTCTGAGGAAAAAAAAACAATAAAAAAAACAAAACTTTATGTTATTTCTTTTCTTTGGACTTGTAATATGTTCCGACCGTTTTGTTAAACATAACAAGATAAAATTTAGATACATGTATCATATTCAATATTCTTACAAAGCATAACTAAAAAGCAATGCGTTCAAGATTACAATGTAGAAAATAGTCGAGGGATAAATTTGTTATTGTAATTTCTTGGCTACTATAATTTGTTATTCTTCCCAAAAATTGTGATGGGCTTAGACTAAATTTTCTTTAATTTTTTAGTTGCAAGAGGGCAACATTTAAAATTTTGATTGCACAGCTAGTGCTTGTCAGGCCCCTTACATCATCCAAATAAAATAAAAATAAAAATATGACACCATCATCAACATGAGTGAAAAAAAAATAATAAAAATTAAAAAAAAAAAATAGGTATACAAAAAAATACTTTCTAAACAGATTTTTTTTTTTTTTTTTTTTTTTTTTAACGGTAAATACCTTCTAGTAATAAATAAAATAACTAGCAAGAAGCTAAAAATTATAAAACACATAAAAAGCATACTTGATAACCCCAATCTACGGCAACAACCATTCTCAATGACTACAATGGAAAATCATCCTAAGAAGAAACACCACCAAACAATGAAGATTAAACAAATAGCACCTCTAACATCGACACGCTAACTCCATCCTAAACGACATGAAGATAATTCCCTTAAAAACATCATCTCAAAAGCGCCTATAAGATCATCTAATAACGGACTATGAATCACCAAAGGGCTTGTGTGTAAATGCTACCCCTTGTGATGTCAAAGACGTTCCAACCTATGAATGTAGCTCTTCATCTGTAGAACATGTGAGCTAATGAATTAACCCTCCTCCATCATGCATTAATTCAAAAACTTTTGAGTCTCATTCAACTCTTGACAGGCTTGAGTTTTAAACATATCTTTCAACTCATTGACCATGTCATAAGCAATACGATCCTCTATCTCCTTTTGCCGTTCAAGCGACATACTTGCTAGCAGTTGCAAGGCTATCTTCCCATGGTCACCAAACTTGGTTTGATAAACAGTTACTCGAATCAGATGCTTTCAGCTGTCAGAGGGTCAAGAATGGGTGTCATTGATATCCAACTTCATACTTGAGGATGATCCTCAGGTTCCTTTCCCATTGAGTTTTTCTTTCTCAATAATAGAACGGAGAGTTAGAGCATTCATATTTTGGTTTGGTGCAGTCATTTACAAAATAAATAAAGTCAATTTCAGTATTTTCAATATTGTATTCTAAATAATTTAATTACCAATGTTTTATCAAAACATTAATTATGCAAACTCTAACATCCATATAATATATCCATACGATTGATCATGGTAACAATGGTAGATATAATCGGTAGGTGTGATTACCAATTGTATCAGCTAAAGAATTCTTAGATCTTTCATAGGACTTGGAATAGTAACTATCCATTGCATGTTGTCCTATCTTTGCCCCGAGCTCTAGTCTAGAC
The DNA here is from genome assembly GCA_014162995.1 of Artemisia annua. Classification (NCBI taxonomy): domain Eukaryota; kingdom Viridiplantae; phylum Streptophyta; class Magnoliopsida; order Asterales; family Asteraceae; genus Artemisia; species Artemisia annua. Next base: position 17,540 of record LBNU01000293.1, read on the forward strand.
TATCCATACAGTTTAGTCCTCAAATCAGAAGTTGATAAAACTTTGAGATAGATCTGGACTATTTTCAACGTTTCATTCCTATCCTAAATTGAAACTAGGTCTAGACCATGTCAAAAGTAGGAGGAATGTCCTCATCTATATTGGATGGCATGACTAAAATTTATAGGTAATTTAAATGTCAAAACAAAGATCATAATAAGCAATGCATGCATATTACCTATGATATCAATTTCATTAAAATAGTTTAATGGATTAAAACTCCTTGTGAATGATTTGGTGTTAAACTTTTAAACATGAACAACGGCTAAGGGCATCATGGGCTATACACGACAATAACAATTATTACAATCCTACCATTTGCTTGCTCATGATCATTTTGCATGAAAAAAGCTAAACAAGTAATTTAAACAAGCCAACATACAATTAAATAATATATTTAATTTCTATCTATTACGGAGTATTATAAACTTTATATACCAATTTAACAGATCTATTGCTAGATTTATCAAAGCAAATACATATTATAATAAAGAGGAAATGCGATAAGTTTTACGATACTTATTTATGTGTCGTTAAATCAGTCTTTATTTGTAAGAACAAATCACACGAAAATTCCAACAGAATTTCTACTTGATCCTCATAACTATAAATTCATATTTAAAACAAATCACATGGTAGTCATAACATGTAAAAGTGGCTTTAATATCACTGATGAACGTTGTTAAAATTTAAAATTTAGTGGTATTTAACATTTAAATAGTTTTAATCGGTATTACAATAAATACATAAAAATGATCATTTCATGTATTTACAATAAATACATAAAAATGAAGTCTCGTGTCATTGTGTGTGGGTGCCATACTATCATATATTATCGACAATATTTAATTATGTTATATCATGCATATAATCCTAGATGAGTTCTCCCGAACCCTATGATCATTGTGATGATGGTATCCTCCGAATGAAGATCTTGGGGGGTTTTCATTCCTATGTACCGAACGATGTCCTTTCCTAAAAGAATTTGAGTCTCCTCCCCTTGGGAGTTATGTGCTAATCCGCTTCTTCTGAACGAACAAAGTCATCCATACTTATCATCATTTCCTCAACGGTCCGAGGAACCATGTCATAAAACCTCTTTGCTAACTCCGGACATCTGTGTGCATTTCATAAAGGGGGAAATCTGCATGACCCTACAGCACATTTAAGATGCAACTACTTTCCTCGGTCCAACGTTCTATAAAGGTTGGGAATTTTCATTTACCCTTCGCATAATTTTTGTGAACTCTGTTGGATCTTTGAAGCATGTTATCAGTAAGGAGAATCTTGTTATGAACCTTCAACAAATTTTAAGCCCATTCATCAATGCAACCCAGAGGCAGCTGATGAAACCACCATATTGCCACTCCGTCCAGCGTTTGCCAAAACATTTTGCACCACACGAAATTGGCCATTCTTTCGAGTTTGCTGCTCTAGCAAACCTACTCATATGGTCATTGGGGTCCCTTGAACTATCATATATTTTGACGTTGGTGGGCATCTTATGGATATCAATGACTTATAGTGAATGGTGACCTTAGGGCCTCTTTGAAAGGCTTCCAAAGGTCATGGTCTTTTAAAGTAGGCCTTTCGGTTGCTTTACCATTTGCAACGTTCTGCCCAGATTATTTTCCTCCGTCAGAGCAAGCTATCATAACTAAATACTATGTTAAATGTATTATGGTTGCTTCATCGATAATGAGCGTTTGTAACAATATAAATACATCACTAACTAATACATGGGCTTGGCCCAATATACACTAAACATAGTCCGCTAACAGCCCCCGCAGTTGGAGCAGGAGGACGTTGAATGCTCAAACTGGTCCGAAAGTCGTCAAATAAAGCAAACGGGAGTCCCTTGGTGAAGATGTCGGCATACTGATAGCGAGAGGAAACATGTAAAACATGAACTTGACCAGCTGCAACCTGATCTCGAACAAAATGAATGTCAATCTCTATATGCTTTGTGCGTTGATGTTGTACGGGGTTAGAGGACAAGTAAACGGCACTGGCATTATCACAGTAGACAATAGTAGCTGTGTGCAATGGAGAATGAAGCTCGCGAAGTAGATTCCTCAGCCAAGAAGTCTCAGCCACTGCATTGGCAACACCACGATACTCAGCTTCAGCGCTAGACCTAGAGAGAGTGTATTGTCGCTTAGAAGACCAGGACAGTAAGTTGTTGCCAAGAAAAACACAATAACCGGAAGTAGATAGACGAGTAGTCGGGCAACCTGCCCAATCAGCATCAGAATAATCATGGGGCTTGTGGTCTAGTGGTAAAGGCTTATGTAGTTAAGCGAGCCCAAGTGAGAGTAGTACCGGTTTGGGTGACCGACCAGGAAGTCCTCACTTGGGAACCACAAGCTCTAATGATATCAGGCGAATCGGGAATAGGAGTGGGGTTATCCCCTAAGGAGAGGCTCGCGGTTGGTATCTCTGCCCGAGGATGCGACACTAACTCGAGTCAACAACTAACAACTAACATCTAACAACTAACCCGCCGTTCAAAACAAAATCAGCATTAGAATAAGCCACCAAAGAGGAAGTCGAAGAGGCATAAAGTTGAAGACCGTAATCCAAAGTACCCTGTATGTAACGTAATATCCGCTTGAGAGCAGTAAGATGAGGCTCCCGTGGATCGTGCATATGTAGACAAACCTACTGAACAACATAACATAAATCAGGACGGGTAAAGGTGAGATACTGAAGAGCCCCTGCAAGACTCCGATAGAGAGTCGGATCAGAAACCGGGGTACCATCAACCTCGAGTTTATTCTCGGTGTCTACTGGTGTCCTGCATGAATGACAATTACGCATTCCAGCGCGCTCAAGAATATCAGCAGCATATGTTTTCTGGCAAAGAAACATCCCTTTGTCGGTGCGAGTGATAGAGATGCCTAGAAAATAGTTCAACGGACCAAGATCAGTCATCGAAAACTCCTGATGAAGAGAAGTAAGAATCCTCTGTAGAAAGCTGGTAGATGAAGCAGTGAGCAGTATATCATCCACATAGAGAAGTAAGTAAGCAATGTCCAAACCCTGTTTATAGATGAACAGAGATGAATCACATCGACTGTGATAAAACCCAATACGAGAAGCATAGCTCGCAAACCGTTGAAACCATGCTCGAGGTGCCTGCTTTAAACCATTATAATGACCGCTGAAGAAGACAAACATGATCAGGGCGTCGCGGATCCTTAAAACCAGGCGGCTGATGCATATAAACAGTCTCGGATAAGGTACCATGCAAGAAGGCATTCTTGACATCGAGCTGATGAACAGGCCAACATCGAGAAGCAGCGAGACTCAAAACCGTGCGAATAGTAGCCGGTTTAACCACCGGACTAAAAGTCTCATCATAGTCAACACCAAGTTGTTGACTGTTCCCATTAGCAACCAGACGAGCCTTGTACCTGCTTAAAGTTCCATCTGCAAAATACTTGTGCTTGAACAACCACATGGATCGAACAACGTTTGCGTCAGGTGGTCGTGGCACAAGAACCCAAGTATCATTTTTAATTAAAGCATTATATTCGTCAAGCATAGCTCGTTGCCAGTTGGGGTAATTTTTGGCGGATGTGTAAGTTTTTGGAAGAGGAGAAATAGTGGACACATGACAATTATAACGCGGATTCTTTTTGTTGGTACCAAGATGAAAACGAGTGACCATGGGGTGCGTTGAGCTCGGATTAGGGTGCGGGTTAGGCTCGGAGACCTGAGGTTGGGGTGATTGGGTTTCTTGGGCCGTAGCCGATGTTGGGGAAGTGATAGGTGTGGGTTGGGATGGTGGAGTGGTGTCGGGTGTAGTAGGAGAGTTGACAGGTGGAGCTTGAGTGGTATTAGGTTGGGCCGTAGGTGGTGAGATAGTGGAAGTGATAATCTGACGTGCAATGAGGTTAGGCATGGTGTCAAGGAAGGTGTATGATGGGGCATCGTTAGGTGCGACGGACCCGTAGGGAAAAATGGACTCGTCAAATGTAACGTTGCGGGAGATTATTATTTTATTGGAGGAAAGGTTTAAGCAACGATACCCGCGGTGATTAGACGTGTAGCCAAGAAAGATGCACGGTGTGGATCGTGGGTCGAGTTTGTGGTTGGTGTCAAGGTGAGCATAATACAAACAACCAAAAACACGAAGGAAGCAACCATAATATTAAATTACTGTTTCGGGAAACTTACTAAATATGGAAATATTCTAATTCGGGAAACCTGCTAAAAATTGAAAGCATACTAAAATAAGTAACGTGATTCTACTGGACATAAAATAATAATTGATGTTAAATGTATTATGGTTGCTTCATCGATAATGAGTGTTTGTAACAATATAAATACATCACTAACTAATACATGGGCTTGGCCCAATATACACTAAACATAACACTAAACATAGTCTGCTAACATACTAGACGTAGCGGACAAGCTGAGTCCATTTTTTGTCGTTGTGTTCCTTCAACAGAGCCTTGAGGGCATGCAAATCCCCTTCTGTGAGACTTTGTTTATCAGATGGGTTTGTGTCATACTTCTCACTTCGTCCATACCGATTGCTCGGTCCTGCAAGGTGTTGAGCAGTTTGTAACACGGAATTGGGGGTAGGACTTATCATTCTTAGACTTGGGTAGATTGAATAAGGGTCCCACGGATGGCACCAGTTTGTAGAAGCAATAAACTCCTCCCCATGCTTGTGGCGTGCGAGTACCTTCGGACATGGAAAATGACTTCCTCAATGCGCTTAACACAATAGAAATACACGTGTTAGCCTTGCCTTAAGTTTAATTCCAAAACCAAGCTCCAATGTGAGAGTAAGATTGAGTTAAGACCGAACGGCTTTGAAATAAATGTATGTAAATGTGCAATAATATGCTACCTAAAACCGAATAAGGTAGTTGTATTTATACTACCTTAATTACTATACCTGACAACCTAAAGGGGATGGGGCGCCGAGCTATGTCTAGCCTGATAAATACATGTCACGTCCACGTGAGGGACCACATCCCGTGATATCCGGGTAGGTTGCACACGTTTGGTCCTTAAAAGGAACCGTTGTTTAAAATGGTATGAGGAATAAAAGAGTGATTGCCTTTAACACTTGGTACATGCCATGTCGATGATAGTCAACACGGCCGTTCAGCCTACTCTTCGTTCGGATGTGTATGCTTGGAACGTGTGTCATACGGACCACATCTGTCATCAAAGCCCGTTGTGCAATTCTTTTCCATAGCATCCATTTTGACATATATATATCTTGTCTAAAATTCCCAAGAAAAATAAAAGTTGCATTTACGTTTTCACAATTTATGAGATACGTCTTAAGTAAAACGTTGATGAGGTCTACTCTACTCCAGGTAATTAGGAGGAGATAACCATACTTAATGAAGAATGCAAAACATGTTAGAACGATACTCCGGAGTAGCCGGGTCAACAAAAGTGACCCACAACGACCACCTGCAATACCAAGACAAGACGATCTCCGATGATAGTGCCTGATCCTATCAGCGAATTATCCGTTGCTCCTAGACGACAAGATTATCTTCACAAAGCTCGTGTCGTGGAGCCAAGCCCATGTAGTATAAATAGTTGTTCATTTAGATCAACAAGGACAGATTCAAATACTCCGATACAATCTCTACCTTCCCTAATACAATCACATATTTATCATACTAAGCATATACTTATTCTCACGCCTAAACTTGGTCTCGGATTAAAATCCCGAGGCGAGCTAACGGTGTGCTTTGTTAGCCTCTAATATTTTAGATCAAATGTTATTGTTTAATGTTAAGACAATTTACTTAAGTTTGCATTATGTTTATTTGGTCGACTTTAAGTCTGCAATATTGGGTCCAAAACTGTTAACCCAAACAAGCCCATTTTGCAGGCAGTTAGGGTAGTGATTAGTTAGGCAGTTACATCCCAAGCAACACAATGCTTGGATGATTATTGGTGTCGTTTCATGTAATATATATAGGTGTTTTTCTACTGTGAAAAACACAACAACATTTATCTATCTATAAAGGCTTTAGTGTTATTATTTTGTACCCGTTTACTGTTCCATTGATTCATACTATACACACAATCTTTTCACAAACATGAAACATATCTTGAAGCAACGAATTGTTGGCAAAAGCCCTGTGAACAATTGGTATCAGAGCTCTGGCTCTAATCCATGGGAAAGGCCAACAATTAAACCAATGACTGGATTCCAAAGTGGTAGATATCTATTGAGAGAAACTCCCAAAAGAATGTACCAGTGGAACTGTAGAAGGAAGAAGAGTATCTCACCCAAGGGAAAGGAGTTATTGGTGCAGACAGTGTTGAAAAATGATGCATTTAATGCCACAAAGAAAACAGAAGGATCGAAAGAACAAGGGAAGATGACTGTTGGAACAAAGAGAGAAAAGAAATCAAGGTGTTACATTTGTAAGAAGAGAGGACATGCTTACTGGGCATGTGAAAGCAGAAAGAAGTTGGCAGGGGTAGAATTACAATAAGAAATAGACATCACCAATCAAATTATCAATGAAGAAAGGACATATCCAGAAAAGGTGCACGTTATTAGTGACTATATGGTGGAAGGTACAAACGAGAATACATGGGAATAAGTCTAGTATGTCAGCAGGAATTACAAATTCCATATGTGTCCTAGGAGAATTTTATTTAATGATGTTCATTATAAGTTTAAGATGATAGGAAGGGAAGAAAATGAAAGAAAGTTTATTTTTTCCTATGGAATTGGTAACGTTTCTGTCAAAGCAAGGCATGATGATTTGGTTATTAAGCATGTACAATATACCCCTGAAGTTTCACTCAACATACTCAGTTTAGAATTGTTTGAAACACAAGGATACTTAGTGAAAATCAAAGACAATATATGTAGTATCTATTACATGTATGATGAAGAAACTAGTATGCAGTTACCATATGTTGAAGAAACAGGAATGAAAGTTGGGCTAAAAGAAGTTGTGAATGAACACAATCAATATTTGCAAGATTATTTTGAATCAATTGACCCAAAAGATGAATCGTCTCTAGTAAAAGGATTGGAGGATTTGGATTGGAACAAGGAGGATACTCAGGATTACATTGATGAAGAGTATCTCAGTTTTAATGGAACACTTTATGCCTTTAAGGTAAATTCCTTTTCAAGGTTTCTTTTTTTCATGAATCTGTTGAAGAAAGATAGTTTGTTATACAAAAATTGTGAAGTGTTCAATAAGAGGTTTATAGATATGTTGAAATGGTTTTATCTTGTGCATTTGAATTATGATGCACTTGATGTTATACCTCCTGTTGTTGAGGATGTGGAGTTGAACTTGTTATGCTTGCATAAAGTTGTTGAAAGTTTAGGAGGTTATTTCTCAGTCACATTGGGTGACAAGTGGGGAATAATAGCACAGTTGCAGGGTCTATATACCAAAGATGATGAAGCAGTAAGAAACTGTTATAAGAAGTTTATTGATCTAGTTGTGATATACCATGAAACTGCCCAAGTTCCTTGGAGTGAAAAGCCAGCAGAAGTGGGTGAAACAAGCAAAGTTGTAGAAGCCAGGGACCCACCAGGTCAGAAGGATAGCATAGTGAAGGATGGAGCACAAGAAGCAGGTTTGAATAAATTTGGTGTTAGATTGGAAGTTGAAGATGAAGGACAACAAGGTAGCAGCCAAGGTAGTAATGACTTTGAAGTCATTACTTGAAAGATCAGCAAGCAACTCAGAAGTTTGATGCTAATACATTAGGGCCGAGAATGTTAGCCTCTAATATTTTAGATCAAATGTTATTGTTTAATGTTAAGACAATTTACTTAAGTTTGTATTATGTTTATTTGGTCGACTTTTAAGTCTGCAATATTGGGTCCAAAACTGTTAACCTAAATAGACCCATTTTGCAGGCAGTTAGGGTAGTTATTAGTTAGGCAGTTACATCCCAAGCAACACAATGCTTGGATGATTATTGGTGTCGTTTCATGTAATATATATATGTGTTTTTCTGCTGTGAAAAACACAACAATTATCTATCTATAAAGTCTTTAGTGTTATTATTTTATACCCGTTTACTGTTCCATTAATTCATACTATACACACAATCTTTTCACAAACATGAAACATATCTTGAAGCAACGAATTGTTGGCAAAAGCCCTGTGAACATGCTTTCTTATTGCAACTCAAAGGACAAAGGAATTAACACTAATCTTCAAGATCGAAGGGCTTAAGAAGTGGTTACATAAAATTGACTCAACAAAGATAAATACAATTTATGAGGACATTATTGGGTATTTTATCATAAAACATTTCCTTAATTTAAGAACGTTCAGAGATCTTAACTTATTGTCCACCACAAGAAAGAAACGGAACAAAAGAAAAACGTAGAGTTTGTTGGTCGTAACATGTTCACACCAGCATATATAGATACAAACCATGCACCCCTTCATTCATAAATTCCAACAATAAGCAACCAACCATGTCGTATTACCCAAAAGGTCATCAATACAACCCCAACGACGACGAAGATGTGGACAATTTTGACGAGCATGATCCAACTCCATATGGTGGTGGTTACGACCTTGCACTAACCTTCGGTCGTCCTCTTCCACCATCGGACGAGATATGCTATGCTCCAAGCTCCTCAGCTTCCGGAGGCAGCTATGACTCTGGCCATAGTAACTACAACTCACTCGGCCAGCAGTCTGTCTCCGGTGGTGGATCGGGGTATGGAAGAAGGAATGATGATGAGCCTGCCTCAGGATATGGGCGTAGGACCGAGCATGGCTCGGAGTATGGGTCTGACCAAGGACGACGTACCGAATCTGGACATGGTTCAGAGTATGGATTTGGCCAAGGACGTCTTACCGAATCTGGACATGCTTCAGAGTATGGATCTGGTCAAGGACGTCGTACCGAATCTGGACATGGTTCTGAGTATGGATCTGGTCAAGGACGTCGTACCGAATCTGGACATGCTTCTGAGTATGGATATGGTCAAGGACGTCGTACCGAATCTGGATATGGTTCGGAGTATGGGTCTGGGCACCCGCGGAGGAATGAGTGGGATGAGTATGGATCGGTGCATGGCGGGGGGAGGAGGACTGAGAGCTATGAATATCGGGGTGAGCATAAACCTTTTGGTCATTCAGATCATACTATTAGAAGGAATGATGATGATGATGATAATACGAGGTATGGTAATGATGATGATGATGATGATGATAATAATAATAGGAGAATTACGCATGGCAGGCGAAACGATAACGATGATGATAATGATCGAAAACCTAGGTATGGAAGGCGAAATGATGATGACGACGATGATCAGAAGCCTAAGTACGGTAGGCGGAACAATGACGATGATGATGATAATGATCGGAAGCCGGGATATGGTAGGCACAACGATGATGAGTACAATGATGGTTATCGTGCTCGCAAAAAATATGTGAGTTTATCAAGCTTTTGTGATCTAATTTTCATTTTCAAGCATGAGTTGTATCTTTCTAAAACACCTTATTCGAAGTTGTGATGTACTTGGGGAAACATTCATCATATGGTAAAACATAGGACGACATACAAGATAAATATATACCATAATGAGATAAACAATATAACATAAAATCTATGTATCTAACTAAATTTCAAAAGGAATTCAAGACCGTTGATCAACTTTCTAAATATTGTGTTATAAATCGTAGGGAGATGATGATGACGACGATGACGAGAGGAGGAATCGGGATCAACGTCGACTATGATGAATAAGCATCAACAATTCATGGTACCAGTGTTGAATCGAGTTTGATTTATGTTCTTAACTAAAACTAAATAATGAGTTCATGGGCATTTGTCAATGCCAATATAGTATTTGGGATTTAATGCATCGCTTCAAAACTATGTATGGTTTAGTTTGGGATGTTTGGTTTGTTTAATAAAATTCCCAACTTTTAGAAACGGAAATCTCTTCGCACTTTTTTTTTTTTTTTTTTTTTTTTTTTCCTATTTTCTATTTTTTTTCCCCATAAGGGATTTGCTCATTTGCTCTTGAAAGGGAGTCTTTGATAGTTTGATGCTATTTTTTTAAGAAAAAACAATGTATATATATAAAAGAGAAAATCCGAAACCTTGCAGTATATGAAAAATAATAATTTTTTTGAGCGGAATCTTACGATATATAGCCAAGGTCATAAAGGAAAATTATGAAGATAGTACTAGCAGTGGTACACACAACTAATTATGTTTAATCACCATTTAACCCAATCTTTGACTAGTCGCCGATTTTATTTTATCTTTTTATTTATTATTATTATTATTATAATTATTATTATTTTAACAGCAAAGCAAAACATAGAAAAATATGCTAACTATCTTGGGCTTTGGGTGGGCCTTGTGAGTGGTAGAGACAGAAAAAAAATATAGTTGTAACAAATTGCGGGAGAATTTCACACATTTTCTTTCACTTCCGATAATTTCATATTTAGGCAATTAAATTCTATAATATTAGTTGTTTCTACTAAAGACATACAAGAACATGTTGAAGAAGAATGGACCTTAATTAGAAAAATCTTGCTAAAGATGTGTGTTTCATCTGTCTTTTTTCCTAAAATTGGTATCAATAAATCATATACTCCGTAATACTACTATTTAACATGAATATAGAGGACGCTATGACTTATGACAATATTCAATCGAGATTTTTATAACACAATCAAATATCCTTTTGATCATCGAATTGTAACCAAAATGATTGTTCATGAGCAATTTGTGAGTGAAAAAAGGCATGTTTATTATCATTGTATTCTAAAGCTCAAAACTTATAACATTTCTAGTAAAACCAAGGACTAACAAGATCATCTAGACCATAATCAACGCCATTATTTAGTTGAAGCAACGACTGCCCCGGCTTTGGTCTTGGTGCGTCTAGTGCAAAGTTAGCATCAAGAAAAGCAATTTCCGCTTGAGCTTTTGCTAGTTGGCTTTGAGCTATTTGAATTTGTTGATGCAACGATGATATTATTCCAGCACACCCGTACACAGGATCTTGCATTCTACACTTCGCCTCGTAGTACAACGAGTCCATTGCATCTGCTCGTAGGTGCATAGGTGTTTCCTATATAAATTAAAAGATTTCAAAATCAAATAACTAAAAAATGTTTTTTCCAACAAAAGAACATCAAATTCAAGATTAAATAAAGAAAGATTATGGTCAAGATTTACCTCGATCATTTTGGCGATGTTGCTTGCTCCATAGATTTTATGAACAAAAACAAACCGTTGTGGGTTATCGTTAGGAAAGTATGGGGCGAAAACACAATTAGAAGGACATCTTCTTCTAAAATACTTGCAAACAGCACATCTAGGTAGAGTCATTTGATTAAGATTTGTGAAAATATATAAAGATTTCACAAAGATCGAAATCTACTCTAAGAAATCTTGAAGATATATCTAGTGGAAGATTTTGCTTTGACGTTGAATATTTGTATCAAGAAGGGAAGTGTAACGGCTAATATTTTTTTAAAAATGTTGTAAGAAGGGAAGGATTTTAGGGAAACCATTTTGGTAAGTAGTAATGAAATTAATTGAATTGTTTTTTTGTCGAACAAATTAATTTTTTTGTAACGGTTATATATTTTTTTTCTCCGGATTTAAGTTTTAAAACAAAATTCTCACTTAATTTTCGATTTTAAAGTTGGTGTTTTTGTCAACATTTTCTTAGTTAATTTTTATAGCGATTAAGATAAATGAAATTTGAGCTTGGTTATTTTATGTTAATGTTATGTTTTTTTTTTGGGTAAAGGGGAGTAATCCCATTTTTATGTTAAAAAAACTTATCCTAGTCTGATTGCTTAAAATATATATTACGATATAATTTAGTATGCAAGAGTGATTTTTGTGCGCTAGAATATATGGACTCTACATGTATCATGCATTTCACGTATTCTCGAACATGTTTCTCTATAACAAATATTCATTATTTCATGCTAATGTGTTTGAAAATAGTTATATCCATCTTGACAATCTTTGATGTTCGACTTACCACATTAGTAACTTTATATATAAACACATTAATTAATACGTCATGAGCCAGTATAGAGACAAGAAAGCGTAGACTCGTCGGGTGAGCTAGACTGCGAGATGAGGTCTTTTCAGTAATTTCTTGAACTATTATAAACTTGATCGCTTATGGATTCTGCCTACCTTTTAACAAAAAACAAGGAGTAAAAGATTCATCTGGCCTATAACTTACAAAAAAACTAAGCAAATGTACAGGGGTCCGTATGCTTACATTAACAGTATCTAACAATTTCTTCATATTAAGTTCCACCATCTCAACTATCATAATTAAGTAAGAAACACACAGAATAAATTGATCTTCAGAATAAAGTGCTAATTAACTTGATTTGTGAAGTTAGGGATAGAAATGTGTACGAAACTATTTTTTTCAATTTTGCATAGAGCTTGTTCTTGTGATTTAACTTGAGTAATGTTGAATGTTCATTGTAGAGCTCGTTTGGACTTCAAAAGATACTACACGTATACCTTTAGGGTTGATTATCTGACAATTAAACAATTATGAGTGTAGTTTTAAACAACTTATCATCATTCCGGTTCGGCATTTGAACACATTTAACCGTCAATACATTTAGTTTATGAGATTTTTCATAAAAAGCTAATGCATTATAATGTGCATGATGGGTGTTAATGTCCCTTTCTGACTCAACCTATAATGTGCATAGTTAGAACGAACTATGTATTTTTACAGCATTGATGTATTGTGCACTTGTGATGTTGATCATCTATGCTTACACTGTAAAAATATATTTGTTTCCATGTTCTTGTCACCATGTGTTTGCAGATTGAAAAATGCGCCTTGACAATCTTGACATTTGATTTTGTTACCAAATTAAATGGTTTGGTTTTATAAGCGTATAAAGAGGTCGTAAGCCAATGTGGAAATTTGGAATTACATAAGCATAGAGAGAAAATGCAAGCTAGGTCTTATCAATAATTGATTGAAATAATTAATCTAAACTGCAAGTAAAACTTAATCTTTCTCATATTTACAAGCATTACGTACGTTATATAGCTTAAGGAAAAGCTAAATGAGCTTCTTCTTCTCAAAGAATGTCTTCAAATGCCAGAGTTGCATAGCAGCCACTGTTAAGCAAACGACGAGCGAGAAGAAACTGAAAGTGGCCATCTTTGCATTTGTTGATCTTATGAGATGCTGCATTGCTTCCTCCCTGCGTTCCACAAGAAGAAAAGAAAAAGAATGATCAAGAGCTTCATTGTGCCTATGTTTTGTAACAACTCATGGTTCTGAAGACATATGAGCTAATTGAGTTTCCTTTGCTCACCTCTCACGAAGACAAAACATCTCATCATGGATGGAGGCAACCGTATCAAACAATTTCTTCAAGTCAATTTCCATCATCTATTAAGAGAATTAGATACTGGTTATGTGAGGATTAAGTCATAATATCTTCAGGCCATCAACATATGATCAGTATACGAAGAAGTAAAATTCACCTCAAGCTGTCCTCTTTTAGCTACTTTAGACCAATCCTTTGCAGCAAGACCAGATCTCCAATCAAACTCAACTGTTAGTGTTGCAGAAGGATTCTGTTTAGCGACCATGAAACAAGCCATATAATCCCCATCCTCATACGCTGTAAATACAAAAGTACCAAATTCTTTTTTATCTGCATAGTGACAGTTATTCCCGAGAGGTGAGGTTATCTGTATATGAGGTCACATAACAGACAAGAAATTCTGTCAAACTTAGTAACTTTTTTACATCAAACATAAACGAAGAATGATACAAATCCCATATATAACTGATCTGACTAAATTTCCACACAAACAACAAATTCTTGGAAAGTCCATTAAGTATGTAAGTATTGCAGAGACAGTTCAACTTTAGATATCACACTAATGTGACGTGTTTAGAATTGATTCTTGAGGACTGTGGTTCTGGATTCTTTAGCATATATATTAAGAGTCAGCTAAATGATATATTTAAGAGTTATTTAACAAGCTGGAAAGCAAATATACCACTCTTCTTCCACTCTTACGTCAATTTGAAAAACAATGATGACAATTAACGAATTTGGCAAATCCTCGTTTAGTCATAGACTAGAAACACCAATAGTTATAAGCTAACTTTGTAAAATAGGTACCTCTATTTGGAGAATAGAGAGAAATATATAGGATGAATTGAATTGGTTAAATGCTTAAATCTGTGACTCTGCTGGCAAATGAACTCATGCAACCCACACAATTCTACCCATTTCCAAGAAAACTCAAGCGAAGTGAACGGCAACTAGCATACCTTTAAACTATGGATAATGGATTTCATGCTTATAACACAGCATGATAATATTTTGATAAATATACACTTTTACCACCCAAAAAAAAGATCTCAAGTGATTAGGCGGGGACAGGATTCGAGGTTAAAGGAAACACTAATCTTAGTAACATACAGCTGAGACCGGCATAGAATAGAAAAGAAGGCGTCGCCCAACGGGTGTCAGATTTTGATGGAATACGTATAGAAATTAAAAACACATTTCTCACTTAGAGGATCACTCGAAATACAAAGTCACAATACCGGCCTTTAAATCTGCTAAAACTAACTACAATAGAAATGGGCGTCTGGATATGCTGTAAAACAACATCACCATGATCAGTCTTGTAGTGTTTTTGGCTATTTTGATTTTCTGACTTCTTAGGTTGAATAATCATTCTTCTATAATTTTTCGAATGAGCTTATAAAGAATAACAGGTAAATGAAGAAGTAATACTAATTTCACAAACACATCTTCAGACATTCTGTGTCAATTTAACCATATAACGTTGATCACTTGTGTGTTAGATCACACTACTTTATTTTCTGTTTTTATGGGATGCATATGGAATCCTTGCTAAAACTTTTTATCTGCTTATTGCATTGTTTTATACACTACAAGCGAAAGTGGATGTATGATCATTTGAGAATAAAAAAGTTATAAATAATCTTGTTATTTTATAAATACTTATAATATGCAGTAGAGAAATCTATACATGATCAAATATGAAAACCGGAAAACGTTCATCCAAACACTCAGTATATCTCTACACATGAGCATATAAAAGGGCTAATGGCCCGTAATGTATCATACTTGTCACTTGCATCTTTTATATGTATCGAACAAATTTTTTTGCTATTATATGTACTAAACTTGATTTTATTGTATTTTTTGTGTATTTTATGACCATTTTGCCCCTATTTTTTTGCTACTATATGTATTATAGTTGTCATAAAGTACACAAAAAATACAATAAAATCAAGTTTAGTACATAGAATAGCAAAAAAATTTGTTCAATACATATAAAAGGTGCAAGTGACAAGTATGATACATTACGGTGCCATTAGCCCCATATAAAACCTAGTCTTGTTGTAACGAAAACAAAACGAAATTCTACTGGATAAAAACTGACCCTAACGGTAATGCGATGGGAATCAGGCAAGGGATAGTCTTCATGAGGATTGATGATGGCAAATTTTCCGACTGACAATGAATACGATTGAATGTCATCTGTTATGCATTTTGTGGCTCCTGTTTTGATGTCAAACCTCATTCCATTCACCTTACATGATGATGAAACTAAAACTAATATTCCAATAACGATTGTAAATTCACATTTCAATCTCCACATTTTTATTTTTTGAGAACAAATCAAAATAGATTTTGAGAAGAATGTTGAGTGAGTGAAGCTCGGATCAGTTATTTTCTGTTTTTCTTCATCCTTTTTTGCTTCATGCACGTGTTGAATTATTGTTTAGGAAAAAAAATACATAGATATTTCTAAACATACTTATTATAGTGAATAGAATTTTTGTATATAGCGAAAAATATATAACACGTTTAATACATAATGTGTTCATCCCTCGAGTCACAGAGTAATTTTTTTTTTTTTTTTTTTTTTTTGAAAAGTGTTGTTTTTATGCATGCAACTGCTAATAATATATTTGTAATTTCTCGAATATATACGCAGGTATCAAGCTTTTATTCTATTCATTTAGGTTATCGAAGTTATAAGAGTTGACATTTAGAGTACTATTTTATAGTTTTAGTATTAATATGAGTAAGTTAAACGCATATTTTGATACGTTAAGTAACATATATTTCGTGTTTTACAAGTTCAATGATGCGTACGTATATTTTATAAGTTCAGTGATCCAAATGTCATGTTTCATAAGTTCAATAACATAAATGAATAAAATGAAGGTTCGTTACCTTAAGCGCACTATTTTAGAAAGTTTAGTGACGTATTTCTATATTAACCCTATATTTGTGCTACTTTCTTTCTTTTATGATGCAAATTTAGTTTAGCCCCAAAAAATTTTATGGTGCAAATTTTAGTACTTATGATATAAAAAAATATTGGCAAGATCTTTTTGAAAAGTTTGTGCAACAATCAAAAATCCTAGATCCATTACTGATTGGATTCAAGTCGAACTTGAGACAAATCAGTATATTATGAAGTTGGATTCATGTCCAGCTAGTGTAACCTCATAAATTTGAAAAGCGAAATTTGCAAATTGTGACTTAAGATGACATTTATTTCTAACTTAACTCAACTTTGTGTTATATTACTAACACTAGGACACCAAATCATGATTTTTCAAGTTTACCCTTCTGCACCGCTGCACACCTATTTCTCACTTATTTATCATTTTATTTAATAGTCAACTACTCCCCAGCATTACATAATTGGTCATATCTCTTCGCACACACCATCATTCTTCTCGAAAATTGCACCATATTCACCGTCGTCTCATTCCGATCATGATGATACTCGTCTCTATTAGAATTATGATTTGCTTGACCATTAATTAAACATACAATTACAATATAATCCCTGATGGATCATTGTATATATAAAACATAAAACGGCCTAGTCCTATCACACATAATATCAAAACTATGTATTAATTAAACGCATATTTTGATACGTTAAGTAACATATATTTCGTGTTTTACAAGTTCAATGATGCGTACGTATATTTTATAAGTTCAGTGATCCAAATGTCATGTTTCATAAGTTCAATAACATAAATGAATAAAATGAAGGTTCGTTACCTTAAGCGCACTATTTTAGAAAGTTTAGTGACGTATTTCTATATTAACCCTATATTTGTGCTACTTTCTTTCTTTTATGATGCAAATTTAGTTTAGCCCCAAAAAATTTTATGGTGCAAATTTTAGTACTTATGATATAAAAAAAAATATTGGCAAGATCTTTTTGAAAAGTTTGTGCAACAATCAAAAATCCTAGATCCATTACTGATTGGATTCAAGTCGAACTTGAGACAAATCAGTATATTATGAAGTTGGATTCATGTCCAACTTGAGACAAAGTAAAAAATAGCATAGGCTAGTGTAACCTCATAAATTTGAAAAGGGAAATTTGCAAATTACTATATATAACATTTATCAGGAGCCTAAACCCCCCAACACTGTAGCAAAAATATTGTAGCAATTTTACTGTTGTGCTACAGTAAAATATACTCACATATGAACAGTGAAATGTACAGTACTAACGGTCGTTAAGTACTTAACGGCCGTTAAGTACTGTAGCAATTTTTTTTTTAAATTCCGTTTGGTCCTTCGTCTTACAGCGTCGTTGCAAATTTAGTCCTTTCTACAGTGCTAACGGTCGTTAAGTACGTTCCAAATTTAGTCCTTATAACTNTGTTGTGCTACAGTAAAATATACTCACATATGAACAGTGAAATGTACAGTACTAACGGTCGTTAAGTACTTAACGGCCGTTAAGTACTGTAGCAATTTTTTTTTTAAATTCCGTTTGGTCCTTCGTCTTACAGCGTCGTTGCAAATTTAGTCCTTTCTACAGTGCTAACGGTCGTTAAGTACGTTCCAAATTTAGTCCTTATAACTAACAGTCGTTAAATACGTTGCAGATTTAGTCCTTATAACTAACGGTCGTTAAGTACACTAACTACTTCTTTGGCAAAACATTCCGCGGCAACGCGCGGGTGATCCACCTCGTTGTGACTTAAGATGACATTTATTTCTAACTTAACTCAACTTTGTGTTATATTACTAACACTAGGACACCAAATCATGATTTTCAAGTTTACCCCTCTGCACCGCTGCACACCTATTTCTCACTTATTTATCATTTTATTTAATAGTCAACTACTCCCCAGCATCACATAATTGGTTATATCTCTTCGCACACACCATCATTCTTCTCGGAAATTGCACCATATTCACCGTCGTCTCATTCCGATCATGATGATACTCGTCTCTATTAGAATTATGATTTGCTTGACCATTAATTAAACATACAATTACAATATAATCCCTGATGGATCATTGTATATATAAAACATAAAACGGCCTAGTCCTATCACAAATAATATCAAAACTATGCTAGGAATACGATTTTTGTATAAGAAAGATTCGGTCACCCAGATATGATTAAGCATTGTTTAGCTCGTAGTAGTTACATTAGTTAGTAATACGTAGTTTAGAATTAGATTAGTTCGCGGAAGAAGGACGGGTCTTTACCCACTGTATACCTGATCCGCAGCCCAAGTGGCACGCCCAAGTGGCAAAACCCATGTATATAAACCCCTCTCCATCCTTGGAGAGGGTAAGCCTTCTCTCATAATTCTATTTTCTTTTTTTTGGTTTTCTCTCAAGGCTTCATCTCTTTCTCTCTCTAACTTTCTCTCTCTACATTTCTTTCTTTCTTTCTTACTTGGAACGAACCAAAACCACAAGGTTAGTCGTGTTTATGATGTTATCTAGTATCCTACAATTGGTATCAAGAGCCATGGTTACATCCTAGGGATCATAGAACTTGTGGTGTATGGTTTGTTTTGGTTTCTACTAGTTTAGGGTGGTTTTTACTCATTTTGGTGCTCGTTCGTGGTGTTTCTTGTGATCTTTCTTGTACTTCTAGGATTAGAAAGGTTAGATTCATCTAGTTTATCAGTTGGTTGGACTATATCTAACGTTTGTGAAGTGTACGAATGGGTTTTGGAACTTTTTCTTGCCAGCGGTTTGCTCCACGTTAAAGTATTCTTCACAGCGGTTAGTTTGGGTGTTTAGCGGTTAGTAATAGCGGTTAAGTACAAGTAGTGGAGCGAACATTACGCTGTATTTTGTACTGTTTCAGCGGTTAACTGTCAGCGGTTTACTAATCAGCGGTTAAGTTATTAGCGGTTACTCTTCAGCGGTTACTTTGTTCGCGGTTACTTCCAGCAGCGGTTAAGTGTCAGAGGTTAAGTCTTAGCGGTTAAGCTCCAGCGGTTAACTAGTATAGTGGTTAAGTGTTAGAGGCTTATCTTTGTCACTACAGGTTACTATATCAATGAGCAATCTAAATATGACAAACACGTCAGAAAATGCTATTCCTGAGATCCTCAAACTGTATGATATGGTCGATGAACACAAGAAACCCAACTCAACACAAATGACAAATGATTCTGATCTATGTGACAAGGATTCAGTATGCTCAAACTCTCATGAGACAGAGATCAGTCAGCCACCAGTGTCATTTAACAATGCTAAGGACTGCTCCATTGAATGCTTTCTACAACTTCACTCACACCTTTCGGTGCTTATCAAGGGAACTGGACTCATAATGGGATACGAACGTGCATTTGCCACACTCTTTGGTCATGATGTTCAGATCTTCACAGACACAATGACTCTTAACTTAGATCAATTGCAACAACAGCTTGAACAAGGAATTTCTTCCAAAACTAGATCCATGGCCGCTCTTGATGTACTCTACAAACAACTCCAAGTATTCCTTGATTCAAAATTCACTCTGGAATATGACCATTACAGTGAGATGACCAAAAAATGCTTTGCGGATCACACGGGAATTAAGGTTGACACGTTCAGATATACACTCATCCAACTCATGGGTGATGTTAAGGCATTCATTGAGGAAAGAGCACAACACAGATGTTTAGATGACAACAAAGTGAAGGGATCTCTGGTACAATCATGTGAGGGAATTGATGATTCGGATGATGCATTGGATGATGGGTTAAGTGTCGCGATGAATAAAGAATCTGCAAGTGTTATGATTGACAATACAACCTGTTCAGTGACTCCTGTCACCCATGGCATGAATGCTAAATCTAGAACGGTCAATCACCAAAGGTCGAATATGGAGGTACCCTTAATTGATCAACATAATGTACTCTCTAATGAACGAGAGCATACTGATCAAATCAAACTCACTTAAGACTCAAATTCGCTGGAAAAGACTGATAGCAATACCATGTCTAATTCAACTAATATGAGTCATAAAGGAGGAGAGTGTGATCAGGATGCTGATAGTGATAAAGTGGTAAGTTCTGTGTTGACAGCTGATGCTTTTAACGAACTCTCAAAAAGATTTTTGCAACTTGAAAAACACTGCATTTCTCTTGAAATCGCAATGCAACAAAAGGAAAAAAGTAGTCAAAATAATCAACCGTGCAAAAATTCAGAACTTCCTGATTTCTGTGAATACTTTGTGATTAATGATCTGAAAGCTCAGCTTGAAAATAAGAACTTGACAATCAAACACTTGAAAAACCATATTACTGATTTGAGTGAAATGTGTAATGATTTTAAAGCTAAACTTGTCAGCAGTGAGTTAGCAACTAGAAATTTTGAGTCCAGAATGGCTGATTTACTAGTGGACAATGAGTCTCTGAAATTAAAATGTAATAACCTGAATGAATCTCTCATGGAAAAGAATACTAAGGCTGCAGTACAAACTCACTCTTGGACTAACAAATATGATAATTACTTAGCACAACTTCAGGAAGTAGGCTTCACTGTCACACCTATTAAACATGAGCCTGGAAACTCAACAGTGAATTTTGGAAACACTAAGCT
>LBNU01000298.1:10966-40801 GCA_014162995.1 Artemisia annua
GATAATGAGATGATTTTGGAAGATCAGGTACATAGCATGTTTTACAACTTATATATTATATGTATATATAATTTCTCATTATCCAATACAGTATTGATACACTGCTTTTTGATTCCTACAGCTAACACCACAAATACCAACAACTGGACTAGTGAGCATAACAAAGGTCCACCTAATTAACAGCGGAAGCGCACCTACGTCTCTCTGATGCCATGAAATCGGAAAGCTGCTGCTCAGAATGCTCAGAAGAAGAAGACTCAGAAGACGTAGATTACGTAAACTGAGAAGTTATTATTTACGGACATTACAAATTGTATTTACATTCCAATTTTATGTATTTGAATTCGTTTTGGATTATTGATTTTTTAAATGTGGACTAAAAGATTGCATATAGTCATAGAATCTATAGACTGTTCACTATTTAATTAATTCGTGTGTACTTAAATGTAACAATTTTTTTTTTAATGTTCCTATCTATATTTTATATTTATAAATTTTGTATTGTGTTTTATATACAAAAAAACACATTGTTGTTATTTTATTAATTTGGTATCATATTATGCCTTCCACTAAATATATGTATTTATTTCTATGTTGTCTCTATTTTTTGGTTTATATTTTTATATTATGTGGCGGGACAAACCACAGGGGGAAATCTTATTCGCTTTAAAGGACGACCATGATGGCACACGGGTAATTTTCACACTTTTAGCCAGCTTGAAGCTGTAATTGTATGTGGATGCTAAAGTACGCGAAAAGGAACATGGATTTGTGTAGACTAAATGTAAAAGCCACACGCAAACAAAAATTTCATGTGGCCATTGGATGAGATCAATAGTCACACAAACCGACAAATTTTCACTGTAAACAGCCATATGGTCACACTTATCACACTTTTGGCCACTTTAAAGCTTAACTGGTGTATGTGGACTAAATTACCCAAAAGGGAAAGCATGATTTGTGTTTACTGAAATGTTAAGCAAAAAAAGGGCCACAGACAAAGTAAATAAATTCATGTCGGCCATGTGGATGATCAATAGTCACACACGAAACTACCAAGATGGGTTCTGTCACTTTAAAACCATATGGTCACATTATTCATCATTTTGGCCACTTTATGTTTATTGATGTGACTAGAATACTCAAAAAGAAAAAAGTCCTTTGTGTGACTAAATGGAACTAAAGGCCACACAAAAAGAAAATTCATGTGGCCATTGATGATCAAAGTAGTCACACAAAAACACAAATTTCTTCATTTAAACAAACATATGGTATCTCTATTCGAACCTTTGCAACTTTATGTTTATTGTATGTGACTAAATACCCAAAAGAAAAATGCTTTGTGTGATAAATGTAACAAAAGGCCACACAAAAAGAAAATCATGTGGCCATTGGATGATCCATAGTCACACAAAACACAAATTGCTTTCACTTTAAACACCATATGGTCGACAGCTTATTCACCCTTTTGGCCAGCTGTGATGATTATATTGTATGTGACTAAAATACCAAAAAGAAAAATCCTCTTGTGGTGATAAGATGGACAATAAGGCCACACAAAAAATAAAGGTTATGTGGCCCAGGCGTTAAATGATCAATAGTCACCAGCAAAAAACACAAATTCTTCACTTTTAAAACATATGGTCAACCACCTTATTCAGCGCACTTTAATGGCCACTTTATGATTGATATTGTATCGTGACTAAGAAATACCCAAAAGAAAAATCCTGTTGATGTGAGCTAAATGTAACCAAAAGGCACAGAAAAAGAAAGATTGCATGTGGCCATTGATGATCAATAGTCCACACAAACAGAAATTCTCACTTTAAACACATGATGGTCACACTTGTATTCACACTTGTTTGGCACTTAGTGTTTATTGTATGGTGAACTAAATACCCAAAAAGAAAAATCCTTTGTGTGACTTAAATGTAACAATCGGGGGGAAAGGAGCAGGCAAGGAAGAGAAGAGAATCATGGTGGCCAGTTAGACAGATAGCACACGAAAACACAGAATTCTTCACGTTTAAACAGGCACATATGGTCACCACTTAATTCACACTTTTGCCACTATTATGGATTTATTGTATGTGACTAAAACCCGATAAGAAAAAACCTTTGGTGACGTAAATAACTAAGAGGTCACAACAAAAAGAAAATTTCATGTGGCCCTTGGATGCTTCAATATCACACAAAAACACACTTATTTCTTCATTCTTTTAAACACATATGGTCACACTTATTCACACTTTTGCCATTTATGATTTATTGTATGTGAACTAAATACCCAAAGAAAAATCCTTTGTCGTGACTAAAAATGGAACTAAAGGCCACACAAAAAGAAAATCATCATGTGCCACTTGGATGATCAATAGTCACACAAAACCACAAATTTTCTTCACTTAAAACACATATGTGTCACATTATTCACACCTCTTGGCCAAACTTTATGATTTAAAATTCGTATGGTGACCTATGTAAATACCCAGAAAAAAAAGATCCTTTGTGGACTAAATGGAATAAAGGCCACACAAAAGAAGGAAATATTCATTGGCCATATTGGCAATGATTTCAGATTAGTACACAACAACAATACATCTCTCACTTTAACAGACATATGGTCACACTTATTCACCACTTTTGGCCACTTATGATACAATTGTAGTGGATAACTAAAACCAAAAATGCAAAAGTGCTTTTTAGTGATACTAATATGTTATATAAGTATTACGGTCACACAAAAACAACACATTATAGAGTTTCAATTGGAAATATCTATATGTACACACAAAAACCATACATTTCTACACTGTCAACACTAATCTGGTACACACCTTAGTCCTAATACTTTGGCCACTTTTATCCGGTTAAATGGCATGTATGTGACTAAAACACATACAAAAAAAACACAACCGCTCTCGTTGTGAACTAGTAAGAAGGTTGTTGGTCACACAAAGCGTGATTAATCCAAATTAAAATGTGATACCCTATATTAGTACACACTTTTACGTTCTTGGATTTACTGCTTATTTAGTGAGAGCTAAAAAAATAAAAAAACCATGTGACAAAAGGTACCCTACGGTGACTCGAGCTTTGGTCACACATACGAAAAAAACCATGTGTGACTATACGTGTATGGTGACACATTTTTGGTGTTGCCTATTCCAGTTTTTGGCGTAGTGTAACGAAACTTACTATAACCGTCAAAGTTAGGTAATTAACCGGGAACAAGTTTGGGCCCACATGCCACGTCATCTCCAACGGTTATATACCACTATAATCACGTTTTTCCCCTTTTTATTCACCCCTTTTTCACATAAACCCTAGAAAAATCAATCTAATTAAATCATTACAAATCACCAATAACATTCGAATTAAATCATGTCCTCTTTTCTTGATGAAGAGAACTGCAAATGTGAGCGTCCAGCTATGGTGGTAACATCTTGGACACCCACCAACCCTGCTAGAAGATTCATTTGCTGCCAAAATCGTTGGGTAAGTGTAGGATACGTTTTCTTTCTATATTTCACAGTTTAATTGTTTAATATACCATTTTCTTTTGATCTTAGAAACCTGGTAGGAGGAAATGTGATTACTGGGATTGGTATGATCCTGAGCTGGATAATGTATGGTACAAGATGAACTTGTTCCATATGTATAGCAGATTGACTCCTAATCAAAGGCATGATCTTCAAAGTGAAGGAAATCGTCAAAGAAAGATTGAAATGTTGGAGGCAGACTTGAACAAAGCTTCAAAGCAAGTCACTTTTTGGAAGCCAAGCCTATGTGTTTGTGTACTTGTGGTTACTTTGATTGCAGCACTGAAGTAGTATAAACTTTAGGGTTAGATTGTGTGGGTTTTGCTGTAGTATAAGATTATGATTAGCTTAGGCAGTGTAGGTTTAATTGCCTTGTACACACAATCTATTGTATATACTACTTTTGTTGAATGCAATTAAGAACTTCTATTTCAATCCTTGTTGTTAAATAAGTAACATTGCATTGATAAATGATGGTTACAAGGGTTTTATTCTACACAGGTCTAAGTTGTACACTTAAACCTGTTATATTTGCACAATGTTGTAACCAATTTCAGTAGGAACAGAATATGCTTTCATTTTCCCTTGCCCTTTTCATCTTTTGGTCCTTTTTTCTCAAATGGTTTGACCCCAAATTCCTCTAACTTTTTCTTGCATGGTATGCCTAGTACCTGAACTCTTGCTTTAAAGGCCATTTTTTGCTCCTCTTTGGTTATCAAATTAGAGCTTGCTTCCCCCCTCTGTGCAGGACCAAAGTAATCACTTGCCTTGAACTCTCTGGGAAAATAATCCTCCCATGCCCATGGCCTTGCATCAAAATCACTAGACTCAGAGCTGTCACTTGAAATAGCAATGATTTCTGCACATGATTTAAGAAACATATAAGATGAGATACTGAAATACATTCTGTATTGCAGTTAAAAAAAATACCTTTCTTCTTGCTTGATGACATTTTTAGATGCTCTTTTGGTTTCTTTTTGATTGTTGTATGTAATATACATGGTGAGTATTGCTATAAATAATACAATGCAGTCAAATTCTATGCAGTTTGTGCAGTCAATTTGTGGCCATGAATGTGATGTTAAAAGCAAGGTAAGCTTTTGCAGTTACTATGTGGTCAATATGACTTGCAAAAACTCACAAGCATAATAGTAATATTCTCATTTGACCAAATATCTTTGACTGCTATTGGGCATAAAAGTGGTAGGTTACTGCATGATACATAATACACATATGCTTTAAACTTAATAACACAATTAAACATAAACTAATTTGCATTAAACAATTTGTAAGTTATGGGGGACAAATACATAGTTTTATGGGTTCAACTTTTACAAAAGATGTGCCCTGGTTCATAGTTTAGTACATCCACCATTAAACAAAAGATTACAAATTGTTAATGCAAATAAACATCAGATTTCAAGGTTCATCCACTGAGAATGCACTATCTGGTGTTGAACCTTCACCATTTTCACCAAAGCCAGTTTTCTTCATTTTTTGACCAAAGATCCTCTCTGATCTTCCCCTATTCTTGTGATATATCCTCAAAGGATCATCATGAGCTTGCCTTTTTCTAACCTTCTTGCTGGGCTCAGGAACAGCAACTGCTTTGCCCTTGGTTGCTGCATCATCATTAGGGTCAAAGGGTGCATCAACAACCTCTGGAATAAGCAAACCATCATCTGCAGGTGGAGCATCCCTTATACCAACATATATTGATTCTTGAGTTTCAATTTGATCATTAACAGACACCTGTTCTCTGTTGTAAGGTTCTTGCTCAAAGGATTCTTCCTCTGACATGTAGCATGAAGGATGTAAACCCATATTCTTTTCCCATTCAACCTTTTCTGCTTGTTCTTCTTGTTCTCTCTTAAGATCCTGTTCTTTCCACCTTGCCTCTTCTTCCAATGTCAATCTCAGAGCTTCTTCATCAAATGCTTCTTGTTCCATTCTTTCCCTATCTACAGCTGCTAACCTGTCTTCTTCTTGAATAAGCAACTCCTCCATATAATCATGATGCATATTGCTTCTAATCTCATCCTCATCCATAAACTAAATAAATATTTACAAAAACAGAGTAAATTACCAACAGTTTAAAAAAGGTTTTAATATTAGGAAAGTTGTATGAAACATACCATAGAACATGGTTGTGATCTGCCACCACCCCTTGATCCTCTGCCACCACCCCTTGCACCTCTTCCACCACCTCTTGCACCTCTTCTACCCCTTGATCCTCTGCCACCACCTCTGGCAGATGCATAAGTTGTGTAATCAGGATTGGTTGTGGTGTTAGATGCTCTTGTTGGCTTAGGTGGCTTTGGGACAGGTTCTTTTTTGCAACTTGATTTGTTGTGACCTCTTTCTTGACAGTTACTACATGTCATGATTCTTCCCTTTCTTGTTACTTGTGAGTTATTTTCATCTGCTGCAATGATCCTCTTCTTCCTTGGCCTGCCTGGCATTGTTCTCATTAAGGGTGGTAGAAGTGGTGGATCTCTTGTTCTTTTCCACATACTACTTCCATAAACAGGCCTAATGGAAAATTGGTAAGCTTCAAACCATTTTTCTCTGCTATACCAATCATGTACTCCTTAAACTGGATCCCTATTCATGTGTTCATAAGCTGCCACAGCATGAATACAAGGTATTCCAGATAATTCCCATATCCCACACATGCATCTTTTCCTTGTCAAATTCACCCCATATGCTTGATTACCACTCCTCACTTCTACTTCTTGAAACCTACTAGGAACAACATGCCAATATCTGTATAATTGAACAAGTGGTTAGTTAATAAACAAACAAATTGAAACTGAACAAATATATGCATAAGTCTTACTTGAGTTGAAATTGAATCATCTTGTCCAATCTTTTTCTTATAGATGGTGTAATGCTGTCTTCACAAAGCCTTGCAGTCCTATTCATAGCAACCAGTCTTTGCATCACATACAATCTGATGTCCTCAAGCATTGTTATTATAGGCCTTGTCCTTTGTACCAGAATGGCCCTATTGAAACTCTCACATATACCATTCTCAAAGTTAGGACACTTGCTATCCAAACTGAAGAAAGCTCTGATCCAACTGTTATGGTTCCTCTGTAACAGGTAATCATATGCCTCTTGGTTTATAACCCTCATTTCTTCCATTTTTGAGTAGAAGTTATCTTGCACAGTAGTTGAAGCTGATTGCCAAAACAATCTTTGTAATTCCACACCACTGAACTTATTTTTAAAATTGGCAAACAAGTGTCTTGTGCACTTTGTATGCTCTGCATTAGGAAGGAACTCACTAACTGCCCTTTCTAGACCCTGTTTAAGTACATGCAAATATATGAATATTTATTTTGGTAATTTAATTGAAATACACTTAAATTAGTATTTAACATACCTTGTGAGAATCTGAAATGATTGTGACACCATTTCCCTGATGCAACCTAAGATCTTCACATAGTAATCCCAAAAACCATTCCCAGTTTTCAATGTTCTCCACCTTCACAACAGCCCATGCTATTGGGTACATCTGATTATTTGCATCTCTCCCCATAGCTACAAGCAACTCACCTCTACATTTGTGTTTCAGGAAACACCCATCCAATCTTATTACCTTTCTACAACCTGCAAACCAGCCATCTCTAACCCCTTTGAAACATACATAAAATCTTCTAAAGTAATTGTTTCCAGAAGATGTTTCTTCATCATCTAGTACACAAGTGGTGCCTGAATTAGTATCAATTACAGCATTCCTATACTCTCATAACCTTGCATAATGTTCTTTCAAACCACCTTCATAGTCAAATAATGCCCTCTGTTTTGCTCTTTGGCATTGCCCCACACTGACATTGATATGGTATTTTGACCTAATTTGGGTTTGCATTTTCAACAATGGTATGAATGGGTCTTCAATCAGTTCTTTGGAAAAATGGTGTGCTATCCATTTGTATGTCACCAAGCTTCCTAAGTTATAATTCCTACAACATTTGTGTTTAGGTTTTAAGGATTTGATTTGGAAGGAATTCTCATGTGACATCCAAGAAGCAAACAGTCTAAAGCCACACACATCTTTTTCCTTATCAGTTGACTTAACAACTTTTCTTTTAATCCTACCCTTTTTAAGAACCTTTGATGACTTAGAACTACCCTCCCCATCTTTAGAAGTACCCTCACCATCTTTAGAAGTACCCTCCCCATGATTTAACTTCCTTTGTATAGCTCTTTTTTTTAAAGTGGCAGCCCCTGCACATCTACCAGCTGCTACATCCCTACCACAATAAACTAATAACTGCTTCCAATCATTTCTTTCAAACCACAGTTGATACCCATTGTGGACACCATAATTGGCTAAAGCAAGTTTTAGTTGTTCATTTGACTCAAATCTCATACCTAGTACAGGTTCCATCTTATCCCAATCCTGTGTAGGATCATGCCTAGGATAAATAATATGTGGTTTAACTTTGTACTTAGGATCTATAGGATCAGGGTCATCTAAAACTTCTATCTCATTTACATTCACTGGTTCATCAATGAAACCCTTAAACTCACCACTATTAGAGCACAATTTATTAAGAAATGGGTCTTTTGTAGACACATTCTTAATTTCAATATTTTCATCACCTTCATGAAAAAATTCTACATCACCTAAGTCTTCCTCTTCATCACTAGAACAATAATAATCACTAGACTCATATCCCTGATCTGTGTTTACATTTTCAGTGTGGTTCCTACATTCTAAAGCATCNAATGTTTTGAATTTTAAAATTTCCAAAAACATATTTCGAAAAAAAAATTAAAAATTCGAAAATTTCTTAATTTTTTTTTAATTTCTAAAAAGTATTTTTAGAAAAAAATTTCTAAAAAAATATTTTTGAAAAAAAAATTTCGAATAAATATTTTGGAATAAAAAAAAAAAAAAATATTTTTAGAAATATTGAGTAAAAAAAAATTTTAAAAAGTATTTTATTCAAATATTTTTCTAAAAATTTTTATTCCAAAAATAATATTTGTATTCAAATTTTTTTTTCAAAAATATTTTTAGAATTCTTTTAAAATTTTTTTCTAAAAAAATTTTTCGAATAAATTTTTTAAAAAAAGAATTCATAAAAAAAAATCAAATAAAAATTTTTCCGAATTTTTTTTTTTCAATTATAGAATTTTTTTTTAAATTTTTCTAAAAAATTATTTTATTAATTCAAAAAAAACAGAAAAAATTTTCGAATTTTAATTTTTTCGAAAAATATTTTTTTGGAAATTAAATTCGGAAAAACATTTTTGAGTTTTTTTCGAAACCCTTTAAAAAAAAAATCTAAATTTTTTTCGAAAACATGTAAAAACGGACAAAAACGTGCGATAACGAATGAAAACGTGTAAATACGGACAAAAACGGACGAAAACGTGCGAAAACGGACAAAACATGCAAAAACGAACGAAAACGTGTAAAAACGGACGAAAACGTGTAAAAACCGACGAAAACGTGTAAAAACGGACGAAAACGTGCGAAAACGTGTAAAGGACTAACGTTGCAATAATAAAATAAACAAGCGTTAAGTTAACAGGCTCCATTTAGTTAATTATAAATGGTCGTTACTATAAAGGACTAACGATGTAATAATAAAACAAACGATCGTTAACTCAACCTAATCAACAGGTCAAGCAGGTCACCGGTACACAGAATGACACGATTTTAAAAGATTAGTGCTACAATCAAAAGAAAAAAAGAACGCTACATACAATGACAAAAAGTGGCAAGTATGATGCCTTTTTATGCCATTTTCTGTAACCAAATTCCATAAACTTGTTACAAGTAAAAACTAAACTATTAAGGGTGCTAAACTACTATAAAGGCATTGGCTTTATGTAAAAAAAGTTAATGTATCAGTTACAAAAAATTCATAAGCTGGATAAACAATGTGGGTCAACCCGACTCAGTCACTTTTAAGTCATAGTAGAATAATAACCCATAGTCTCATACCAGAAACATGACACATTTTCACCGATACCAGATAAATGGCTCATTTTAACCCAACCTATATAAAATGCCCCATTTTGACGCACCTTAACATATACAAGAGAGATGACTCGTTATAATTCATACTATAAAAATGACCTGTTATAAACCATTGTAGAGAAAAGACCTGTTATAACCCATGCTACAAAAGTGACCAGTTTCAACCCTTGCCAGAAAAAAGACCCGTTTCAACCCATAGCACAAAAAATGACCAGTTTCAACCTATACTAGAAAAATGCCGAGTATGGATCAAATTTAATGGACATTTGTGTGGTACTATCAGAAAGGAGAAGATTTAAATGCTCACATGAGGGAATGTATAGATCTCAGTTCGTAGGTTGAAGAGTGTCGTGTGGAGGTGTCAAAATAGATGAGTAGGGTAACGGGTCAAATCGGGTTGAAACGGGTCGGAACATGTCGCGTTGGGTTGGCTGCAAACATTTTATGTCCTAAATAATATAATTAATGGTTTAATATGATTATAAGAACAACTTACAACCTGTTACTGTAATGATTTAACTTACAGTAAAGATTTAACTTAGGACAACTTACAACCTGTTTAATAAGTTAAACTCACAACCCCTTTATTTTGTTGATCCCATTTGACCCATTCCCTTTTTAAGTAAATCCTTTTATATGACCATTTAACCCATTTGACATAAAAGGCAAAGTGACCCACTTCTAAGTAAATGGGCCACAATTGCTACCTCTACTATCTAGTGTTTAGTACTTTAGTTTCTCCTCTATGTAAGCCTTCTTGATGTAGCTTTGGGTGTGCATGACTTCTCTATTTCTCATAGTGTGAAATCAGCCCTGAATACATGAGCTTCTGGGCTTTGGGTCTCTTTCCAGTCAATATTTGGCATTCATAAAAGCTGAGATTTTGGGGGCTCCAGCTGGTATATTGGAGATGGAGCTGGTAAAATCATGGAAGGGTCCCATATGTCCAATGAGAAAGGATAAAATAAATTGGTTTGACATCCACCGAAAAAGCTTGAAATGATAAAGACATTTTGTGTAAGATGCGATTGATGGTTTACGATGAGAGTGGAACAGCTAGATGTGATGCTTAAAAGTAATTAGTTCTCATTTAGAAGACTAAGATTAAAGTAAGGAATTATATAAACTTTAATGCTAATAATAGTTGAAAAAATCAATTATTTATGTACTAAAAAAATCGATTATTCGTCAACTCAACCCGGCCATAACTTAAAAGTGACCCACCGTAAAATAGTAGCCAACTTCCTGTATGTATTGGTGTTGCAGATTTGACACTTACACCACAATTTTCTTTAAAAGATTATCTCAAAAATACCATTGTTTCATCAAGGATTTGGATAAACATCAAAATTACTAAACCAAAATGTAGAAACGTTACCAAAAATAATATTCTTGGACAAATCGAAAGGGAAAACACAAAAACAAACCAACCCCGTTGAAGCAAGCCAAACGTACGACACAGATATTGACAAAACTCTAAATTGTGACAATAAGGTACCAACTCATTTAGAAGTGCGACTAGTAAACATATTTGAATTTCATCTAGTGCTTTGCGCTTCAGCCTCCTTTTTTCAGTCACAAGTAGACTGTGATAAACTAAATGTCTAATCATTTGTGTAGATGGTAAGTCTTATGTATTAGAATCACATAGTGTTAAACAAAATGTAACGTTTCCAGCATCGTCCATGCTTCCTTTCCCAATGTCACCATGATATTCTCTTGAACTCTCACTCCCTACCTTGCATGCCACGAACACAGATTCCTTAGCTTTCATAATGTCATTAGACACATCGCCAACCTCGCTCTCTATTTTCCCAGAGTTTCCTGCTCCCTATCCATCCATCACATGTCCCTGAAAATATAGAGAAGTCAGATTTTCATATTTACTTGTTTGAAACTTTATGACCATATTCACCATCTATTTCACCTTAATTATCGTCAATATTTAAACCAGTTTTCACCTTATCCAATTATTATGTTTACACGTAACATTGTAATTTACACACGACACAGCGGCACAACACACAAGCATACCACTTTACACGTGACACACTGTTTGTCGACACATAAGCAACACAAGACACACCAGGACTTCCACACCAGCATAACCTCACATATCTGAAACTCCAAACGCCTGCAAACAACAAATCCCAAACTGGTTCTCTGCTTCTTCTTGTAAGCATAAACATATTCACAAAAATAAGTGAACCTTTGCAGCTGCAACACCTAACCATTATACCCACTAAACAAACCATTATCAAAATACCAGACAACAATTCATTCACACATTGCTCATCAAAACATTATCAAATATCAGGTTCTAAAACCATCACCAATATTCGGGAATACGAATTCACCTCACCGCAGACAAATTCAAAAAATTTAGAAACCCATTATCAATTGCCATATCTACTGACTCAAGAACCATGTATAAAAAATAAATAAATAAATAAATAAAATCAAAAAAAGGGGTTTTTTTTACGTGGTACTGATTGGTTTTTGTAATTAGAATTTGAGTAAGAGGGTGGTTGTGATGAGGTGCAGGGTGATTTGAGGTAAGAAAATCATTTTGAGTACACAAAAGAGTGTCAAATTGTTCCCTTTGTGTAGCAATGAAATTGTTATAAATGCATTTTTAACTATATATAATCTACTGGCTACAAACTTCAGAATTATATTCTTACATCGCCAGGTTAGAAACCCGCATTGAAAATTGTAAAAGATTTATCAGCTATAGCTAGAAGAGACAATAAAACGCAAATAGTTTGTCATACGGAAAATTATATACACTAAAACTGAAAATATAAGAGAAACTAGGGAGCCAAAGATACAAGCTCTAGATTAATCAGTTGCAACTGTGATCTCATATCTGGTCATGAGAGGCGTCCCGTTGACTACGGTGGATGTTCTATGTACTTCAGATGAAGACCATTCTGAATCACCACCATTCCAAGCAATTCGAGCCAAATTTTCATCTGGCTCAGTAACTGCTGAAAACATATACGTAAATGGATTTAGAGGCTCTGGCACCACTATAGCGCCTTCCAACATTTTGACAACAGTACTCATCATTGGCCTATTCTCATGCCTGTACTGAACACAACAAAAAGCTACCATAAGCATCCTCGTTATAACCTCTTCATCCTTATCCTCAATCCCAGAAACAATCATAAACTCTTTCAATTGTTTCTTTTCATATTTGTTCCATGCCCATATCGGGAACCATTCTTGGCTGTCACCACTAGTAACATCCACGTTTCTCCTCCGCCCAATAATCTCAAAAAGTAGCATACCGAAACTATAAACATCACATTTGTGTGTAACTGGGAAAGGCATCCAGAGCTCAGGCGCAGCATAGCCAGGGGTACCACGTCCTCCTGTCATAGTTATATGAGAGTTGTCCCTGTTGCAAAGTTTGGCCAAACCGAAATCAGCTACTTTTGCTGAAAAACTCGAATCCAAGAGTATGTTTCCTGGTTTGATATCATAGTGAACTATTCTTTGCGGACATTGTTCATGCAAGTATGAGAGTCCATTAGCAGTCCCAACAGCAATCTCAAGGAGCTTTTCAAACCCTATAATAGCTCCTTTGTTCGATTTGAATAAGTGGTTATCCAAAGAGCCATTGACCATGTACTCATATACAAGAGCTATTAAACTTGACTCAGAGCAAAACCCATAAAGCCTAACGAGATTAAAATGGTGTGTTCTTCCTATGGTGCTTACTTCAGCTATGAATTGTTCCTGGATGATCTTATCTGAGCCCCCCTTTAAAACCTTCACAGCTACAGGTATATTATTTCTAGATATTCCCTTGTAAACTGTCCCATACCCTCCTGAACCCAATACAACGCTAAAATTGTCGGTAGCTATTCTTAGCTGTTGAGCCGTGAACCGTATGGGCTTTTCCTTTTCCATGTCTTCTATAACTTAATCCACGTAGAGGGGAATAAAGCGAGATAACTTCTTTGGTAGCTCCCCTCGAATATGATCATATATATAGAAAAAAATCCATACCCCTGGTATAAAAACTGCAAAAGAGAAACCTTAGCTTTAGGATCAACAATCTGCTGGAAATAAGTTTATAATACAAGAATGAATTTATCACTAAATGACTGGATCTATCATGAAATATAACTTACGGATGATAAAAACGACAACACCAATACCAGCGGCAAGACCTGACATGACGTCCAGAAGATTAGAACCTTATAAACACCTTTAAAGATTCAACAAAGCATAAAGCATATATACGACACATCAGAGATAATTATTAGCAGATTTCATGCTAGAGTTTGCAAGTAGTACTTGAATACTTGATGTTTAACAACTTAACGTGTGTGTTGCAAAAACCTTTGGAGAAGTTGTCAAACAAATGTAAAAAAGGTCGAGTAAATATGAAAAAGACTTTGTTTTAACCGTAAGGAAAATGACTTGCTGTTTGTTTTTAGTTAGAACCATTCCATTTGCATATTCATAAATATCTATAGCTATAGCTATTATATACTATAGGCAATGTTAATTTTTGTAAAAGTATATCCATTTTTCGTAATTCACCCGACGCACAGGCTAGGAATTGTGTTTCTAGTACTTGCTTAGTTGATTCGTAAATAGCTGAAAAAGAGACTCAGTGTATGTTAAACTCAATCATTTCAAAAAAAATTGTTCCCCAATGTGAGCTCTAGCTACTAATTTGTATACCAGTTATAAACAGTTTGCTTCTTATATCTTCTTTTTTGAAACTTATAATTTTATCATAGCTCGCTTCTTAAACCCTTAATTTATTGCGGTAATGCAATTTACGACTCCAACATCTATTAATTAAATATATCTAATTAGCTTATCAAAAGACTGAAAATGCATAAACTACAACAACATGCGGTACATATAACTCCACGAGTATTTAGAGCATCTACAATGCCGATTAAATTTTGATAACAATTGCGAAATTATTTTTCCACTATTTTATACCTATTACAAGTAAATGTACTCTAATGCTAAAAAGTTCCTAAAATATCTTTGTAAAACCTTTTTGGCATACTCTTTATTGCTAAAATAATACTACTAAGCACTACTAGAAAAAAGACCATAGAGACCCCCAATTTGAGACCGGTTTGAGTAATACCCAGTTTTAATTAGAAAAGATCGGAGTGAAAGTGAAAATGATTTTTGTTGTATTCTCAAGTTTTTGTTAGGAAGTAAAGTGAAAGTGAAAGTGAAAGAGTAAAAGTGGGAGGATTTTGCATAAAAACTTTCACCTCACTTTTTGGATGAAAGTCAACTTTACTTCATTTTCATTTTTTTACACATTTTTACTTTACTTTACTTTCACTTTCTCTTTAATTTTTTCTTGAGAATAGAGTGTAAGAAAGCTCACATACTAAAACGTAGGGGTGTGCACGGTTCGGTTTGGGTCGGTTTTTGGCTAAAACCGAAATGTTCGATTTTTATAGAACCCAAAACCAAAACCGTTCGGTTTTTGGCGGTTCGGTTTTTTCGGTTTCTAACCGTTTATATTTGGTCATGGCAAATTTATACCAACAAACTTGTATTACATAAAAAATTGCTTATTCTAATATTGTTTATTGCATAATTTTATAATTACACACATATAGATGACACACACATGCAAGTGAACATACACGTAGTATGATCATCGTTATATATTTATTTATATAAACATACGACACGACAAACACGCATACAAATATAAACGTTAAGATAAATATATTATAAATCTGCCCACAAAATGAATATGAATTTATAAATTTGATTTATTTAGTTATTTATTCATATTATATTAATTATATATTATTATATAATAAAATCGGTTCGGTCCGGTTTTTACGGTTCGGTTTTTGGACGAAAACCGAAACCGAACCGTATATTTCAGTTTTTGAAAAATTAAAACCGAACCATCGGTTTTTAGTTTCGGCCTGTTTTTTCGGTTCGGTTTTTTAGGTTTTCGGTTCAGTTTCGGTTTTTTCGGTTTTGTTTGCTCACCCCAGTAAAACGGGTGCCTTCTGGGAACCCGGTTTTTAACCTCCAAATTTTAAGCGGGTCTTTTCCCTCTTGGTCTCTTTCACAAAATTTAAAACCCTTATCATTCTTATTATCCAAACATACGCAAATTAACCACCACCACTTGCATAATGCACCACACTCACCTATCCACATCTGCCATTTTCATGGGTCATATATTTCTACACTTTAGGTACTTTAATGTGTTTTTATCATCGATTTAATATGCAATTATAGTTATTTGACATCTCGGCTTGTTGTTTGATGAAAATCGAAATTAGGGTTATTAGCCCAAAACTAAAATTAAGATTTTTTTAATTAACAGAATTAGGTTCTGCTAAAAAAAGGTGAATTAGGTTCTATATTGATAACTGTATCTGAATGTGTCATTGTGAGACATTGATGTGTTAAGGAACAACTTTATATCACTTGTTACAAGAGCTTGTCAGGACACATTCCTTGTGATACTCTAAGGTATTTTTTAAGGATCAATGTATAGATAGTTTTAACGATGTTTAGTATGTTTGAATTAATGATGATTTTAGTATTTTATCAAGACACACATTGTAATCTTACATTTACTATAAGTTCCTAGTGATACTCATTTGTTGTTAAATGTTAATCAATGAGCCACTGTAGCATGCTTTTTAGTTCCCGTAAATGAAACCACTGTCTTATTGGCTTATTGCATGCTCCTGTGATCTGTTGTTAAGGATCTGTTTAGTAAATCACATGTTTTATGTTGTTAGAATTATAATTCTCAAATGGTATATGGTATGAGGTTCTGATTATTGGGTTTGAGTTTTGAAGATGGATCAGTACCAAAAGGTGGAAAAGCCAAGAGCAGATCAACAAATTAATAAGAATAAGGTCCGAATTACCAGGCAAGGAAGAATGCGAAACTATATCACCTATGCCATGGCTTTGCTTCAGGTATTGTTCTCTACCAAAAATTAAGTGTGGTTGCGAAATGGACACCTTCCCTTCACTAGCATACAAGTGCCTCTAACATTTTATATCTTATATTATCCTTTTTTAGGAGTTTCTGAATTTTACATCTTATGCTAAAGGGGTGTTTGGATGTACATTTCAGGTAAACTCACGATAATCAGTTTCAAGTCGTTGTCTTATAAGATGTTTGACTCTCACTTTATAATTCTAAAAGGTCAAGATCACCATGTGTGGATAATTAGGTAAAGAGATTTGCTAAGATAACTGATTACTGTTACCTAACTATTTTTATAGGGGTTGTTTGTTTTGATAATTAGTTATACTAAGGGGGTCTTTGTTTTAGCTTAGGGGTTAACTCTATTTTTTGGGTTAATGAGGTATTATAGCATTATCTGTTAGTTCTGCAAAGTTACAAATAATGCCTCTGTTTGTAAACTTACATACTCTGAGAACATGCTAGCTAATGGAGAAATCCGCCATTTACATAACAATAGGATCCGGAAATCTATAGAGAAATCTGCCATTGAAAAGATGCCATGATTTTGAAAATATGAAGTAAGTAACTCTGTCCATTTCATCATTTGGTATCTCCAAAGCACTTTATTTTTCTAATGACAGTTAAATTGATCTCGCAACCATCTGTGGAGTGTTTTCAAAGATACACTGTCAAGTGAAATGAGTAAATGACAAGAAGATTTGATGAAGAAACATATGATTTAATGGAAAAACCATGACAACAGTCTTCGGCTCATGCTGATTACATGGTACAAAGGTAATTGATTTAATAGGTCATGTGTGTGTGTGTGTGTGTGTGTGTGTGTGTGTGTATTAGGTCAGCCTAAGATTGTAAAACATGTGAGAGGGGCAACATGTTATGATTGGTTCATTGATGATTTAAATTTAGGTTAACTAATTTGATGTCAAGATGATTGTGAATGTTGAATGTAGGTTTTATGTTTTGTATATGTACAACTGATGTCGTTAATTTCGGATTTATGTGTTTGCGTTGTAAATAAATTTATGGATGTCAACATAATGGCAAAATTGTGTGTATGATGTATGAATCTCATCGAGTTTGCACAAGTGAACTTGATTGTAGAAGAAACTCGTAGTACTGTCGAGATCCAGTTGAGCCTCGCAGGCGTACATTCACCGGTTGTGAACATAGCAGTTATATGTAGGTTATATTTTGCTAATGCATTAAATGTTTATGTTACAATTTATAATTTAGAGGAAATAAAAATCATGAGTGACTAAGAAAAATGGTTGATTTGTTTCTTCATATAATATGATAATAATGCTATGCAACAATGCAAAATGCTTGTGAGCGGTGGGGAAGATCAGAAAATTCCCACAAATGGGGAATTTCGTTAGTGTTGGGGAGTCGGGGTTCGTTTATCGGAGAGTGGTGGATGGAAGCTTAGAGGTGGCAAATTGACCCTTTTTACTCGATTTAGATTTCTTTTGATCTCTATCCGCAAAATGACTACTGTAAGCTTCGCGACTACTCATGTTTTTAAGTTGCAAACACCCTAATCTTGACACATCCCCGCAGCAACGCGCAGGCTTGCAAACCTCGCTAGTCGCTACTATACATTAAAAAAAAGTTAACTATCAAGCCAAGCTTACAAAACATTGCAATCATGAAAATAATCGCATGGTAATGGTTTTCGCCACACGCAAACTACAAACATAATATTTAAATTAGCTTTGCCGCAACGCGCGGGCACCGAACTTCTCATTTATACCAAGGAGAATGCACATCAAACTCTAAAAATATATAACATTGTACCTTGTACTCATATATTTATATAATACTTCTAAAATTAGGATGTTAAGAGAAAAACTACTCAATCAAACAATCAAACGAACATGAATCTAACTGTAAAAAAAGCATTTATGCATCAGGAAGACGATAACTATCTTGACCAAGTCCAAGAAATTATATCTTAGAAAATATGTCGGGTTCAAACGAAGATGGTCCTTTTCATATTCTTTACACATCTTTTTAACTTCCAAACTAGTCTATTTTTCAATTATGGGTTTACTTTCTAGTCAAGGAAAACATAATATAGTTTTCAAATTTAGTGTTGTGCGACCACTAAATCGTGCAACTTCATAGATTTCTCGACACGTGTTTAAAAGTAGGTGGGATGCATTTTGCTAGATCGATGCGACGTTTTGTGAGGCCAAGTTTTTTTTGCTAGACTGACATGATTTTTTTTGCTTTATTAGAAAAGTATTAACTGCGGGACCTACTTTCTAATAAGACAAAACACATTTTTCGAAATTGAAAAAAAATGTCAAATGTGGGTCTCACTTTTTCTAGTAAGACAAAAATATCATGTGGTCTAGCATAAAAGAAAGTTGATCGCACAAAACATTTAGTCTAGCAATAAACATCCGCCATTAACGTTTGGACATGTATCAAGATTTCTATAAAGTTGCACGATATAATAGTTGCACAAGATTAAATTTGAAAACTTTTTTCTTTTACTAGAAAGTGAACTCACAATTGAAACATCAAGGAAACGACACAAAATCAAACAAACAAAATTTACCTATCACTAACCTAAAGTACGTTAATACTTTTAACACCAGTATATCAACATGACACAAAACCAAGTGGTTGTATCTAAACGGAACAGCTCTCCCTAATGAAACTATATAATGTATGTGTTTGTTGGTTTTTGTGTGATACTAACTCAATACTTTCTTGAGTTTCTTCATCAAAAAATAAATGTTTTTAAATAAAGAAAATCATCATACTCTAATAAATATCATCTTTATCTTTTTAAAACATTTGAGTGATTGTAGTTTTAAAAAATGACCATTTATTTCAATACACTTAAAATAAAATAAATAAATAAACAAAACATTTAATATGAATGGAAGGATACAACACTAGTGAACATTTCACAATAAGGGACTAATCAAAGTATATTCTTACATCACCAGGTTAAAACCCGCATTGCAAATTGTA
Source organism: Artemisia annua (assembly GCA_014162995.1). Taxonomy (NCBI): domain Eukaryota; kingdom Viridiplantae; phylum Streptophyta; class Magnoliopsida; order Asterales; family Asteraceae; genus Artemisia; species Artemisia annua. The sequence continues at coordinate 30,462 of LBNU01000298.1, forward strand.
AAAGATTTATCAGCCATAGCTAGAAGAAACTATAAAACGCAAAAAAAAAAAAAAAAAAAAAAAAAAAAAAAAAAAAAAAAAAAAAAAGTTTCTCGTAAGGAAAAGTATATAATACTAAAACTGAAAATATAAGAGAAACTAGGGAGCCAAAGATACAAGCTCAAGATTAATCAGTTGCGACTGTGATCTCAATATTGTCCTTGAGAGGCGTCCCATTGACTACGGTGGACGTGGTAACTACTTCAGATGAAGTCCAGCCTGAACTCCCACCATTCCAAGCAATTCGAGCCAAATTTTCATCTGGCTCACTAACTGCTGAAAACATATGCGTAAATGGATTTAGAGGCTCCGGCACCTCTAAAGCGCCTTCCAACATTTTCACAACAGTACTCATCATTGGCCTATTCTCAGGCCTGTACTGAACACAACAAAGAGCTACCATAAGCATCCTCGTTATAATCTTTTCATCCTTCTCCTCAATCTCACAAACAATCATCAACTCATTCAATTGTTTCCTTTCATATTTGTTCCACACACATATCGGGAACCATTCTTGGCTATCACCAACAGTAACATCCACGTTTCTCCTCCGCCCAATGATCTCAAAAAGTAGCATACCGAAACTATAAACGTCACATTTGTGTGTAACTGGGAAAGGCATCCATAGCTCAGGTGCAGCATAGCCAGGGGTACCACGTCTTCCTGTCATTGTTATATGAGAGCTGTCCCTGTTGCAAAGTTTGGCTAAACCGAAATCAGCTACTTTTGCTGTAAAACTTGAATCCAAGAGTATGTTTCCTGGTTTGATATCATAGTGAACTATTCTTTGCGAACATTGTTCATGCAAGTACGAGATTCCATTAGCAGTCCCAACAGCAATCTCATGGAGCTTTTCAAACCCTAAAATAGCCCCTTTCTTCGATTTGAATAAGTGGTTATCCAAAGAGCCATTGACCATATACTCATATACAAGAGCTATTAAACTTGACTCAAAGCAAAACCCATAAAGCCTAACGAGATTATAATGGTGCTTACTTCAGCTATGAATTGTTCCTCGATGATCTTATCTGAGGCCCCCTTTAAAACCTTCACAGCTACAAGTATATTATTTCTAGATATTCCCTTGTAAACTGTCCCATACCCTCCTGAACCCAATGCAATGCTAAAATTGTCGGTAGCTATTCTTAGATGTTGAGCCGTGAACCGTATGGGCTTTTCATTTTCCATGTCTTCTATAGCTTGAACCACGCTGAGTGGAATAAAGGGAGACTGCTTCGATTCCACCCATGGAATTTGAATATTATCATATAGATAGAAACAAATCGCTACCATTAGCATAATAACTACAAAAGAGAAACCTTAGCTTTAGGATCAACAATCTGCTGGAAATAATGTTTATCATACACTGTAAATTTTATTTTGATGAAATAAAATCACTGTTATGAAATAAATAAATAAATAAATAAATAATAAAAAATACAAGATTGATTTTATTACTAAATGACTGGATCTTATATCATGAAGTATAACTTACGGAAGATAATAATGACAATAACAATAACGGAGACAGGACCTGACATGACGTCCAGAAGATTAGAACCTTATAAACACCTTTAAAGATTCAACAAAGCATAAAGCATATATACAACACAGCAAAAGATAATTATGAGCAGATTTCATGCTAGAGTGATGATAAATGGATTTGATTGGATTTTAGTTCAATTTAATGGGTTAGAAAAAGAAAAAAAAAATGAGAGGAAAAGAAGTAATTGTTAAAAAGAAAAGAACCCAATGGGTAAGGATCCAGTGAGAAGAAAACTTATAATGAGAAGGATGAGAAATAACTATAACCACATATTTGAGATGCGTCGACTTGAATTAGATGCATCTCTATTCATTTAGATGCATCCCAATTAGTTTCGAAAGTAATTTTGAAGTGAAAACGATGTAAAATAGTACTTGCAACAAATTTGACCCGCAGAGGACGAAAAATACATAGGATTTTCCTAACTTGCTAAAATGCATCTAATATATGTATATGCATCTAATTTTTTGCTAGAAAATATATTAAGGTGCATCTAAAAGGTTAGGGATGCATCTAATTCAAGTCGATGCATATCTAATATGTGGTTATAGTTATTTCTCATCCTTCTCATTTTAAGAGTTCTTCTCATTTGATCCTAAGTCAGAACCGAATAAATAAACAGAGTACGTAATGGGTGGTTCTTCATCTGTGCCTAAAAAATCCATCCATGAATTCACTGTCAAGGTTTTCACTTTTCATTTAGTTATATTGATTAAAATCTTCTTTTCACTTTTCTCTAATGCAGGACGCGTAATTTATATACAACTGTATTGATTAAATGTGTTCGTCACCAAGAGAATAAGAAACTTAGAAAGAAAAAAAGAGAATGAGAAACCACGTACGGATTATTTACTCTCGGACGGCAAGATTCTTAAAATGCATAAGGATTATTAGATTTATGACCAAAAATAATAACATCAAAAAAAAAAACTTGTACGCCTAAAAATATAATAAAGATCTTCAAATATTACTCTTTTAAAGTTTTGGGAATCTTATTTATTAGAACGGTGCTTCATGCATGTTACAAAAAATGTAGTGCTTTAGAATAGTTAAAAAATGTAGTTATTTAAAACGGTTGAAAACCGTTGTAAAAAAGTAAGCTTATTATTTAGTATGCTCTATTATATAACGGTTCAAAACCGTTTTAAAAAACCTTATTTAACCGTTTTAATAAATACTTTCTCTACTAGTGTGACACCATTCCTCCGCATCGTGCTTAACCTATTTCGCACCATGACGTCAATCATTCTCACCAAGATAGTGTTGGTGATCGGTTTTTCTCCACGTCGTCTTCTATTCCTCTCTATCCATATAGAATTTGCATATTCATAAATATCTATAGTATAGCTATTATACATAGGCAGTGACGAAGCTGGTTCTCGTGACCCCGATGAATTTTTGATTGGTAGTGTTAATTTTCGTAATAATATATCCAATTTTTCGTAAATGTACTTGACTTAAAAGAATTGTTTTTCTATTACTTGCTTAATTGATCCTTTGATAGCTGAAAAAGAGAATCGGTTTATGTTAAACTCAAATCGGTTTATGTTATAGTGCAGGTTGGTTTTATGGTGATATAGTCTTGTATTGTGTGTGTTTGTTAGTCAGTTTCTAGCTGGTTTGGTAGGCTTGTTGCCTTAGTTCTATTCTGAGTTGAGTTAGTTCACTCAGATTATTTTTTTGTTTGTATCTTTTTGAGAAATTAATATAGGAATTCACCTTTGGCGAAAAAAAAAAGTCCTCACTCATGAAAAAAAAAAATTAAAAAAATTAAAAAAATTCAATGTCTTCTTTTTAGCAGAAAAAGTCATCGTTTTAACTTTTAATGGAGATGAACTTATAGTTCTCGTAGGAACAAGAACGTGACACATTAATTGCAGAAACCGTGTGGACCACAATTTCGTTGTCTTAGTTGCTTGCTACCAAGGATGACTACGACGTAATGTTTGGTGCGTCGTAATGAGAGTATGAATGGAAAAGATTACGACCGAATAAAAAATATTATGTTTGTTTACAATTATAAAATATAGCGAATCATTACATTGAATCATCTATTACCTAAAAAACCACCATTTTCATTTATAAGGGATCCTTTGTTTTTTTCATTTCATCTTGAAACGGAATCATATTTACATAAAGCCCTTTATTAACTATCCTCCGAACAAAAAAATATATCGCTATTTTAGTCTATTTATTATTGATTACATTCCATTTTATCATAACAATCAAACATAGAAATAATTGTAATGCGTCATTTCATTACTTCATTTATTCCATTACGACGTTCATTTCATTTTGTCGCTACTTTATTCCGTCATACCAAACAGACCCAAGTCTTCGAAAAGATAAACTTATGGCGTTAAAATCCAAAATATTTGTGCATTTATTAGACCATTCAAACTTTAGAGCATACATAATGCAAATAAGCGTTTGATGCCAATTTATTTGCCAAACTAGTTTTCCACTACCATATACTTATTAACTTTTTTTTTTCAGTGAATATAATCAAGTTGTATATGTGATTGATTATTTAATCAGTTTTCAAAATAAAGATAGATTATATAATAAAAATGGAACAAGATTAGACTTTATCACAAGTAAATGTACTCTAGCTAATGCTAGAAAGTCCTTAAAAAATCTTTGTAAAAGCTATTTTTGTGTACTCTTATTGCTAAAATAATAAGATAGTGTGAGAAGTATTTTGCTCAAGTTGTTCACTCAAGAAAAATATTTTCAATGACTTTTTTGGGCAAAAAAATGTCATTGTTTTACTTACCTTTTAATGGAGATGAACTTATAATTCACGTCTGGAACAAGGACGTGACACGATAATTGCAGAAACTGTGTGAACCAGAACTTCATTTGTCATTGTCGCTACCAAGGACGACTCCCAAGTCTTTGAAGAAATTTATGGTGTTAAAATCCAAAATGTTTCTTCATTTGTTAGACCATTTCAAACTACTGTATTGTTTTTGGTATACAGAGAACCTTGAACCACCTTGGATGATATATGGTAGGTAAATCCTAGATATCACAAACCATTTCCAACTTATATTTGAATACTAGGTTATTAACCCTGTGAAATTCACGAGATTAAATTGAAAACCGTGAAATGGTAGTTTTGTATTTATTATGAAAAGAAATATGTTTACATGTGATGAATAATAGTCATGTTACATAAGAGTAAAATAAAGTTTGGAAACAATACAAAAGGCATAAAATATTTTTTAGTATGTACTTTTGACAACATTTTCCGTAGAAAAAGAGTAACATAATTTAACAACAAAGTAAATAAAACTTGTTGATGAAAAAAATATAGATATCGGTTTCCAGGAACATGTTGTGAAATACTCCACGACTGAAACACAAATCCCAGTTTCCTTTTAAAAATTCGAATAACAAAGGTATCCAAGAACTCATTCCATGTATTATATTTCCTTATAATAATTTTTTGAAAACAAACAGTAAGGACATTATATGCATTGTTCAAAGTACGCAAAATGTAGATGTATATATAAGAAACTTATAGGACGGACATAATATGCATTATTCAAGTGTACAACGTCTTATGCATTCTAGTTTTTATTACAACTCACCTTGAATGACAAATTCAACCTCATTTCTACGAGATATTCACCTCGAGGCTACATCAGACCACCAAAATGGGTAAAAAATCACTCATGAATAAGCCTTCACCAGCAACATATGCAAGTCCAAGAACGGCTGCAAGTTTTGGTACAAATAAGCACTTCAAAACAACCCCTATAAGTAGTTCAAATAAGCACTTCAAACAATCTTTATAAATATTTTAAATAAGCACTCCAAACAACCTCTATAAGTAGTCTAAATAAACCTCCAAAATATTGAGAAAAAAGGCATTATGTTTATTATTCTAACATCATGAATTGTACTCCTGAGATGGGTGTATATCATTTGGTACCCACATTGTTCCTTCAATAAAGATAATGCGGGTGAAAAACTTAACTGAGTGCAAAGTTAATAAGATCATACAGGTGATAAACTTATGAGCCAAATTCATTCTCAAATATTCAATCAAAAGGGATCACCACTAAGCAACAAATCACCTTCTCATTGCTTATCGAAAACTTATTTGAAAATTTACTGAAGTTACCTTTAAGCAACATATCACCTCTTCATTGTTGTGGTAAACATGTGTTCGTTTCAAACAACATATGACCTCTTTAAGAAAATCTATTAGAGTTTGTATATGTCAAGACCAGTATCTACACAAGCCTCAAATTACCCTGCAAACTGGAAAAAGAAAGCATTTAGACATAAAGTGAACTTTCAAGAATGCACATGCTTACTTCACTGATAAATAATAATGGTCAACAAAAATAGTGATTCAGACTTCACTCATTATAAAAAGAAAGAGGTGCGAATTTATCAAAACAACTTGTTAAATTCGTCACATAATAATAAGCTTACACCAATTTGTTCTACAATATCAAGTCCTTCATCAATATACTGAGTTTTAAACATATTAACAGATCCTAATCAACTTGACGCGTATATGATGTATCCTAAACAAACCATCATTCACAATCTTGATCACACTTACTTACAAATTCATTTTAATTATAGCTTTTAAATAAATATATAAGCTTTACAATGTTGCAGGCTGTTTTTTTTTTTTTTTTTTTTTTTTTTTTTTTTTTTTTTTTTTTTTTTTTTTTTTTTTTTTTGTTTTAAAGGGATTCAAAAATAAATATAAAAAAGATGACATCAAAGGATCAAAAAGCAACGTCGTTATGAATTTGGCTGCCACATGCCAGTTATCCCTGTGGTAATATAAAGCCCGCAACAATGTTGCAGGCTTGCAGCTAAATTCACGTGCCTCAAGCAAAGAAGTTCGCTAAAAAAATTACATGCCCCAAAAGTTATAAAATACACACCTTCAATAACTCTGCAATTCCTCATCGTTTGGCCATGCCAGTGTCCCCTGCGATTAGAATCATTTTCAACTAAAAACTAACAAACCAAGAACAATAATACAAAAGATCCAAAATTATTATTGTTACTGTTAATGCTTTCATTAATGTAAATTTTATAATCATTTTGTATTTTGGACATTTCATCAAACACTTTTAAAACATAAACTACCAAGATTCAATTACATTAATGACTTCTCCCAAACAGTCAACTAAGTCAACCAAGGGTGTGATTGGTCTCAAGACCCAACAGGTATTGTCACACAAGCTAGCCACTTGTGAATGACTAACCGTAACAAATAAACCCTGAAAGTCTAGAGCACAATGCAATGAAATCCTGAGGAGTATAGTGTTTCCCCGGGTCGTTAAAGTCCCAACGAGGTTGAAATTGTATTTGAAAAACGTTTTTGGGAAGAGTGATTTGGGAATAGTAACCAGATTGTGAATGATTATTTGGATTTTTACACTACTGATTGCTTGGGGTTTAAAATGAAAATGCTCAAATATAGATATGACAAATATATAAAACAAAATGCAAATAAGCAAAGTACAGGGACTAAAATTGCCAACTTCCAAAGTTCAGGGGCTAAAAATGACAAGTTCCAAACTTTGGGGTGAAAAATGAAAATTTTAAAACTTTTATTATTAAAGAAAATTAAAAACTAAAAAGAAAATATTTTAATTATATTATATTATTTTAATATTTAATTATTTAATTAAAACTATTTTAATTAACTTAAAAACTATTTATATTAATCCTAACAATATTTTAATTACAAATTAACTTAAGAAATTACAAAATTATTTTCTAAAAACCTAAAATGACTTAAAATACTTATAAATATTAAAAAGAAATATTTTTGTCTTTTTGTGGATCTTTTATAAATTAAAAACCTAATAAATAATTAAAACCTAATTAAACTATTTAAAAGAGAAAAATGTGGACGTGACACGATAATTGCAGAAACTGTGTGAACCAGAACTTCATTTGTCATTGTCGCTACCAAGGACGACTCCCAAGTCTTTGAAGAAATTTATGGTGTTAAAATCCAAAATGTTTCTTCATTTGTTAGACCATTTCAAACTACTGTATTGTTTTTGGCAAGGCTGTCAAGATCGCGATCCCGCGCAGGATCATTTTTGTCTTTGCAAGATCGAGATCGTAGGATCGGATCGCGATCCTACGATCCTACCAATTTGTCATATTTTGTAAACAAATGATATACGAGTCAAACTGTTTTATATTTCTACTCAACGTCAAAGATAAATTCATATAATATCCTCTTGAAAATGACAAAGTTCAAATTTCAAACACCAAAGTAATAGTAAAACACAAAAAAGTCAAGTTTCAATCGTTACATTGACGATTTAGTGGAATAATATTACATAACATAGGTCCTAAATGTCTCAAAACATACGAGCCATCAACATGATTTCAAGAAAACAAACGTTTCATAAGTGGCATTCCAAAACATACCCTTTGGTTAGTTTAATCACGGTGAAGTAAAGTAAATTAAACTATTAAACACTTTTACACTATAATCTATTTAGAAAAGTAGAAAACTATGTATCAACTATAATTTATTTAGAAAATGAAACAATAGTGGTTTACTCATTAGACATTAGTAAAACACACGTTTNAAAAAAAAAAAAAAAAAAAGAATGAACTCGGGTCGCGTGTCCATCTTACGATCTTACGTGCGATCCTACGATCTTACTTACGATCCTACCTCAGATGCGATCCTACCACGATCCTACACGATTTTGACTGGTGTGCACGTAAGATCGTACGATCTTACGTGTAAACTCGCGAGTTTGACAGCCTTGGTTTTTGGTATACAGAGAACCTTGAACCACCTTGGATGATATATGGTAGGTAAATCCTAGATATCACAAACCATTTCCAACTTATATTTGAATACTAGGTTATTAACCCGTGAAATTCACGGGATTAAATTGAAAACCGTGAAATGGTAGTTTTGTATTTATTATGAAAAGAAATATGTTTGGAAACAATACAAAAGGCATAAGAGTAAAATAAAGAAATATGTTTGAAAAGAAATTCACGGGATAATAGTCATGTTACATAAGAGTAAAATAAAGTTTGGAAACAATACAAAAGGCATAAAATATTTTTTAGTCTGTACTTTTGACAACATTTTCCGTAGAAAAAGAGTAACATAATTTAACAAAAAAGTAAATAAAATTTGTTGATGAAAAAAATATAGATATCGGTTTCCAGTAACATGTTGTGAAATACTCCACGACTGAAACACAAATCCCAGTTTCCTTTTAAAAATTCGAATAACAAAGGTATCCAAGAACTCATTCCATGTATTATATTTCCTTATAATAATTTTTTGAAAACAAACAGTAAGGACATTATATGCATTGTTCAAAGTACGCAAAATGTAGATGTATATATAAGAAACTTATAGGACGGACATAATATGCATTATTCAAGTGTACAACGTCTTATGCATTCTAGTTTTTATTACAACTCACCTTGAATGACAAATTCAACCTCATTTCTACCAGATATTCACCTCGAGGCTACATCAGACCACCAAAATGGGTAAGAAATCACTCATGAATAAGCCTTCACCAGCAACATATGCAAGTCCAAGAACGGCTGCAAGTTTTGGTACAAATAAGCACTTCAAAACAACCCCTATAAGTAGTTCAAATAAGCACTTCAAAAAATCTTTATAAATAGTTTAAATAAGCACTCCAAACAACCTCTATAAGTAGTCTAAATAAACCTCCAAAATATTGAGAAAAAAGGCATTATGTTTATTATTCTAACATCATGAATTGTACTCCTGAGATGGGTGTATATCATTTGGTACCCACATTGTTCCTTCAATAAAGATAATGCGGGTGAAAAACTTAACTGAGTGCAAAGTTAATAAGATCATACAGGTGATAAACTTATGAGTCAAATTCATTCTCAAATATTCAATCAAAAGGGATCACCACTAAGCAACAAATCACCTTCTCATTGATTATCGAAAACTTATTTAAAAGTTTACTGAAGTTACCTTTAAGCAACATATCACCTCTCCATTGTTGTGGTAAACATGTGTTCTTTTCAAACAACATATGACCTCTTTAAGAAAATCTATTAGAGTTTGTATATGTCAAGACCAGTATCTACACAAGCCTCAAATTACCCTGCAAACTGGAAAAAGAAAGCATTTAGACATAAAGTGAACTTTCAAGAATGCACATGCTTACTTCACTGATACTCCCTCCGTCCCAAAATAAATGTCAGGTTTGACTTTTTAGAGTCTTTATTGTTCAACTTTGACCGTAAATATTTTTATTTGTGTTATATAATACTTGATGCAAAATATATGAATGGATTGGGTTTCAAATGTATTTTCATTGGTATAATTTTTATAAAGTATTATATAACGCAAATAAAAATATTCAAGGTCAAAGTTGAACAAAAAAGACCCCAAAAAGTCAAACCTGACATTTATTTTGGGACGGAGTGAGTAAATAATAATGGTCAACAAAAATAGTGATTCAGACTTCACTCATTATAAAAAGAAAGAGGTGCGAATTTATCAAAACAACTTGTTAAATTCGTCACATAATAATAAGCTTACACCAATTTGTTCTACAATATCAAGTCCTTCATCAATATACTGAGTTTTAAACATATTAACAGATCCTAATCAACTTGACGCGTATATGATGTATCCTAAACAAACCATCATTCACAATCTTGATCACACTTACTTACAAATTCATTTTAATTATAGCTTTTAAATAAATATATAAGCTTTACAATGTTG